>MNCI01002981.1:95709-254856 GCA_015680685.1 Gnetum montanum
ACAAAACTTGCGTTCAAGTACAAAGCTGCTTGAATAAAGATCCGTTCACTTGGGGACTCCTACTGCGGGCACATGGAAAATATTCTATCTCTGGAGTGATCAAACTGCCAAAGTTTTTCTACTTTAAGCCTAGGATGAGAAATGAGGGGAGTGCCGCCTCTTATTTATAGATTTGGCGGTGGACAGCGATATCGTGTATGTGATATCGCGGTGCATGCGATATCACGTCTCATCAATGATGATCATGGACATGATAAATTTTTCTTGTATTCCTTGAAGGCATTTAGGAGATAAGATGAGGCATTGCCCTTGTTTAGGCACTAGTGGAACTTTTGCCTCTCCTTGGGTTGAGTGCTTAATGATAGGAGTTTGTTGATTGATGCTATATGATTGAGCCTCTTGCTTTGTGTGTTCCACTTGGGGAGTTTGTTTCCCTTCTTGGCCTCTCCCATGACCTCCTAATCTTTTGCTCCCATGCTAGGAAGGTCCTTTAGCTATTGGTCTCTTTGGGACCATCTGTAATCAATCAAGGTTTTGAAATTATTAAAGTGTTTAAATCAATTCTTAATAGTTCTTTATCTTTCTCATACCATTAGTTAGATCAACTCCTCTGCTTATTATGATTGCAAAGTTAGAAAAATTTAAAAAATAAAACTTCTTAGGTTTTATATGCCTAATCACTATGAACTTTCCACAGTTATCATTTTCTTGCTTATTATGGCTGAAAATGGTTGGTATGGTCACTTAGGAGAATAAGTTTCATTGATTAACAATAAGATTCTTATTATTTCATATACTTACCCTTTCTAGTATCTTCTGGATGTTAGGAATTTTTGGCTCAAATTTTTAGATGTATTGCGCAATGTACCATCCCCCAAAGACTAAGTTGAGTGCTCCAAGATCAATAAGGTTTAAGAATTTCAGAAATTAGATCTATGGGGACAGAGTTATGGGCTTGGGAAGTTAGTGTGCAAGAGCTTTGAGGAAAAACTACAAAAGCTTCTCTTGCTACAAATGAGAGGAATGAAAAATTTCACTAACTCATGTGTGTATATACACAATTTTTATATGCATGGCATCGTAGCTATGACATCATTGTCAAAAAATTTCAAATTTTTGTTGAACTTTCTGGGAAAAAATACGTTAATTGGAATGTTTGGAAGATGTGAAGCTTGTCTAAAGGATCTTGGACCATTAATGATGCACAATTTTAGAAAATTTAGCATTAAAAGTTCATGAAAATGGAATCTCAGGCAACAAAAGTTGATTGAATGGATAGGAGATGGGTTAAGAATTTCAGATGTATAAATAGATTATTAGATGATATGGAAAGTATTTAATGGGTCTTGATTATTTTCAAAAGACACAAGATGATGTAAAATTTCTTGCCAAGTATGAAATAAAAGAGTTATACAAGGGGCTCCTTGCTAAAGCAGACTCCAGCCCTTAGTGCCCTTATATAACCATGCCTAAAAGTGTTCGTAGGCACTCAAGGAATTGAATTTAAGACACCTATTTAGCAAAACACACATTTTAGTATCACCAAATTGGGAAAATATCACTATATTATATAAAACCATAAGGTTCTAATTAAATGTATAGTAAGGTGAGATGGCCTATAGAAGGGATTACTAAAACTTGGGATGTGAGGTATCCTACCATAGGCATAATGAATCCTTGGGTGTGATCTATGGTTAAGGTAATCATTAGTCCTTCCTTTCAAGATTCAAATCAAGTCCAAAAAAATTTCTAGTGACATCACATTGTTTCATCTCTAGGATTCTCAACCATAAGACTACCACTATTACAAGGAGTATTATCACTTGGTGTGTTGTTCAAGGGACGAGTTTATTAATTGTACTTTTTATTTTCAAGATTCCTGAGAAGTTGCCTACCTTTAGGCATGGGTAACATGTCTCTCTAGTCGAACCCCCAAAAATTTATTTTGTGTATGGTTTTTATTCTAATTGTGTTGACCTTACCAAAGAACTACCTTAGGCATGGGTAACATGTCTTTCCAGTGACATGGTAAGGCAATACTTATTGTACTCTTACTCCCATTTTTTATTAGATCTACAAGGATATAATACATCCTTAACAATAGGATAGAACTCACAGTAGTAATCCAAGACAATCCACAAATCCCATTGATGTCACAACCTTTGCATTCCTACTTACTTCTTCACTCTTCTATCTAGGCATAATGATCACAAGTTTATTCTTAGTTTTATTCTGAGAAGAATATCATTATGACCATGGTAAGAACCTCTTATTGTTGGAATGGGTGGATGGATGTCATGGTCTCACTATATAGGTAATCAGTCCCTTAAGATTTGATAATATAGAAAAATCTTTACCTTATTGGAACTACATCTTACTTTATTCCTTGCATTTTATTGAAAAATTAATAAAAATATGTACAAGTGAAGTAATGGCAAAGATAGTAAGAACGAAAGATTAGAAAAAACAATGTAAAAATGTCAAAGAATGGGAAATTGATTAAGAATCGAAAAAGTATAAAAGAATGAAAAGATATCAAAGAATGTGAAAATTGGTAAGAAATGTGAAAAAGCATAAGAAGAAATTATAAACTAAAAATAATTGTAAAATAAAAAGTTGAAAAATACTTATTAATTCCTAGATCAAGATAACGTATCTCGCCCACAACTAAATTCATGGGCAAGTGTTCAAAAAATGGATCCTAGATCCCTTAGATCATACACTCTAGGTTTTTCACTTACCATCCTTAGTAACTTAGTTTTTTGATTATCGTCCCATGTAATCTTGATGATAATCAAATTTTGATTTTTTGAGGACATATACCCCATTTAACTAGATGATCTTTTCATTTTAGAAGGTCCAACTATTCTTTCTTGTTGATTCCTAAATTCAAATTCTAAGTTCTTATTTTCTCTATCAGCTAGTGTATGATTATGGTTTAATATTTTCATTTGTGAGTTCTCAGTTGGGGTCATTTTCTTAGGATATGAGTTAATAAGTGAGCTAGAAATTTCCATGCATGTTTTGGATAATTTTAGAATCTTGTTTTTTTAACCAATTTGTATCTTTTGGTTTAGTGGCCCATGTTTCTTTTTGTTCACACACTATTTCTCACATCTGTTATGGGCTGGTGTAAGGATTGTGTTGATATTTTGAAATTTTTGTCCATAACTACACACTTCATTATCTTCAGTAATGCATGGAATTATTTACATATGTATGTATCCTTGTGCATCTTCTTTGGAGATTTCTATGGATCTCATTCCTAACTTAGCATCAATTATGCTAACCATGCCCTTCCTGTAATGATAGGAAATTCCCTATTATCATTCTTCACATTCATCACCAAAAAATTTATTGGATAGGACCACCCATTGATAGTGGTCACCACATCTTCTATCTATTCCAAAGGAATGGTGACAGATTGGTCTGCTAGCTCTAATGTAATGTTGCACTTCTTTAAGGATGGTAGGTTCCACGCCTTGTATGTTTCTTGAGATATCAAATTTTTTCTAAAACCTGAGTCTAGTAGAGCCTTGCATGGTGAATTTCTAGCTACTTGTAAATAAATCAAAGGAACTCTTAGATCTATTCGTTTCCTATGAAGTATCCCTGCCTTAATCCAATCCAGCCTGATACTATATCTGTTAGCCTAACAGTTTTAAGTTCTTAATTTGGTTGTTGTGAAAGAATGGTGTTGATAGGATGATTTTTCATAGGAGAAACTTGTCTTAGTGAAGTCCTAATTCTACCAACCTTTTTTGGGCTTATACTGAAGAAAGAACATTTCCTTGATTTTTCTTTAGTATTGTTAATATGATCCTCTCTTTGTATATTCACTACCCTGTTAGCACTTCTCTATTAAGGTTGTGATGGAAATTCCCCTTGCATGATAGGTGGTGGCACTAGTGGCAATGAATTGGAAGGGGAATTTGATGGGATAGTTGCTGGTAGATGTGCATAAGGATTGTGATCCATCCTTGGAGTAGTAGGTATGTAGCATTCTAATGGATGATAAGGAAAAGAACTTTGGACTAAAGTGTTTCTTAGAGATATTGAACATTGAACATAATATCCATAAGGCTCTAGTTGTATGTATGGATATTTTTGCCTTGGTAGTGGCATTGCCCATGTTTGTGGTTGCTACCACTATTGGTGTTATTACTCTTGTGGTTATGGGTAGGCTCCACTTGGGTAATATGTTGGCTAGAAAGGTTGCCTTATATTACCTTGAGGATAAGATAGCCTTTTGGGCATATGCTTTGTGACAAAGTGTGGATTCCTGCAAGTGAGGCATAACAGGACAACATCCCTTAGGATGTTCATACTAGCATACCTTGCATCCTTCCTCTTCCTCTAAAATGAAGTCAATATAATCTACCACTGAAACAACATTTTCTTTTCGACCATAGTCTCTTTTCTTTTTCTTCTTCTTGCCCTTATTAAGTGCTTGTTCAGTCTTCTCTTTCATAATCTTTAGGATTGTAGTAAATTTTTCATCCATTGAATCCCACATTTTCTCTACCTTTTTTGCCATATAATTTATCAATTTTTGGATAGGTAGAGTCTATTTCTATATAATATCTTCCAAGGTTTCATCCTCTTGCTTATCACATATTTGCACATCGTGTTTCCTTATTAATTTATCTCTATTATACTCTTTAGCTAACTCTCTCTTCTTGAGTTCTCCTTCCTCTTTTGCTACTTAATCAATTAATCTTTGAATCCAATGGGCAGTCATCTCTAATAGTCATCCTTGGGCATAAACCCCAATGGTCTTTCTAGTTTTGTTCCTCAACCCATCTACTATGTGCCTTATTTGTTCCTTCTGCAAGAATTCATGGCTTGGACATCTGTACAGTTAAGAATAATATTTTTCCATTACTACATCAAGGGATTTATGTATCCCTTTTTTCCATCCTTGTATTTTCTCTCTTAATCTTAACATTTGTGAGTAAGTCTAATATTTATCATTGAAGCATTCTAGCATGGTACTCCATCTTTGAATTGATTTTGATTTTAGGGATCTATAATAGCTTTTTGCCTCTTTAATGAGTGTCTGAAGGAAAAACTTAAGTTTTTGCCAGTCACTTTATATATTCTATAGGGCATAGGGATCATGAAAGGCTTGAAGGTGATGTTGTGGATTTGCGTTATACGCACCTTCAAAGTTAGGCATATTGTTCATATCAAGTTGCTTGATGCAATTATCTCTCACATGCCTAGTTAAGATATATATAGCTTTTCTTATGTTGATCATGTTGCAAGTTGCCAACAAGGGTTCTTCATGATCGTAGGGTTTGTATGCTCGATTATAGTGATGCCATTTTTGATACTCATATCTTTCTCTTTCTTCATGTCTATCCATGTTCCTTCATGATTCATGATCCCCGTCTCCTTCATCAAGGAATCTTGGGCAATAATTATGTCTATCATGAGCTCATCATCTCTCCCTGTCATGATCTATGTACCTTTGTCCCTTTCAGTTAGAGTCCATCGACGATCTTGAGGATGAAGATGAAGTAGTGGGAGAACGATGCTAGCTAGTTCTCCTTCTATGACTATGGTATTCATCCCTTTGTGATCTAGTATAAACTCTTGGCCTTGAATCTTTCTTGTACTTAAAGTCTTTTGCTTTTCTTCTTGGTGTCTCTGCAAAGGTTGAATGTAGTTGCACTTTGACATGTTCTTCTGGATGAATAATAAGTGTTTATGAATGGGCTTCATGATTATAGTGAGGTTTCTCTACTACAAATGCATTGCCATCAAGTTCCTGTAGGACAATAGGAGAGTTAACTTGCTTTCCCTCATTATATTAGTTTCCATAACAGTGTCTTTTTGCACTTGTGCCTCTATGGGTTGATAGGGTCTTGTCATGTGTTTGACACATGGTACCCTTCTTATGCATGAATTAGATTCATTCCTCTTAGAGCTGTTTGAAGCATGGTAGGTGTTGAACACTCTGGGGGCAAAACATTGTTGCCCTATAGGCCTCTTCACCTTAACTACCCCTCTTGGTGAAAGATGAATGTAAAATTAGAGTAGTAAAGATCATTGTGAGCAATGAGATTCTTGTTTGCATAGGCATACTCTAGTCTTTATCATCATTTGTTCTATCATTGTTCCTTCATATCTCTTTGGCATGTGATAATTTTTCCTTAGTTAAAGCCATGTTATAAGTGTGGTGTTGGGTTAAGTGTGTGTTATTAGAATTATTTAAAGGTTATAAAAATTGACTTTATGGTTCCTAATACAAAAAACTTTGTAAGATTAATTACTTAGCACATATTAACACATCCTTGGAAATGGTACCAATGATGAGTGATGGAGCAATCTCAACACTCTACCATGTAAGTCACAAGTGCTCATGCATGAGCAGATCATAATCTCTAGTGATTGATGTTAAGTTCAAGATCGCTATCTTCCTACTTTGAGTTAGTGAAGTTCGAGTGTATGGTTTAACTCTTAGTAAGGCATATCATTGGTTGATGCTGTAAGGCTCTTAATGCTTCTAATGGTAAACATGATTGAAGATAAAGGTAAAATTCTAAGTCTAGTTAATAAGAAAACATAAATCTATCTTAGCTTAGTATAGATATCCAATCTTGGTCTACTATACATGCCTTGGATTCATGTAATTATCACTAAGATTACCAAGTGGTATTCCTATTGAGTGAATCAAGAAACACCACTATTGGGTTACAAGATAACTATAGTTAGCACTTGAGATGAGTTGTATCCATTCTGCTTACTAATGACATGTAAAATAAAGTGCTTGAAATGTAAAGGATTAAGTAAGCATAAAAAACTAAGTGGATGTTGCAATGATGAAAAACAATCTTGATCTTTATTGCTAGTCATGAATTGTGTCTAAGTAGAATTCACTCAGATAAAGATTTTGAACAACTACTCAACACAATAATATGGGCATTCACTTTATCACTAAAACTATGAAAACAAATTGCAACAATCTAGCTAAGGGTTGGAATGAAAAGTTATAAATTGTGTGCCCAAGTGCTAGTATTTTATAGGGCTACACACATCTCAAGACATGATATCAATGATAACATAACATGTACCACAATTTCATATCTATGACTTTGTTGCTACAATATTGTAGATACAATATCGTAGTGCAACCAAAATTGAATTTATCAATAGCCTACACTAATAACCTTTCTGCATCTTCATTGAATAAATATTCAAAAAAAAAGTGAAAACAGAAATCCATAATAAAGGATGCCTTCATGAGGAAGTTCTATGGCTTAATAAATGGAATATTTTATAGTACATTCTCTATTCTAATCCTAACTAAGTTCACACCTTGGTAAAATAAGTAGTATATCAAAAACTATAAGAAAATGCAGAAGGAAAAAAATATTTCTATTTGAATAGTATTAGGGAATGCCATAATTTAAAGGTAAATAATATATCTATTTCTATTTCTCATTAGTTATAATGTAGAATTAGCAAAGCATAAATGTGATCTCATCATCTAAGCGTCAAAACAAAGAGATGTGACCAAATTCCTAGTGAAGAATGAATATGTTGATTGTGCAATATAAATAGCATCAAAGATGAATACTAGATTTTCCTGCAATCTCCTTTATTGAAGTACATTAAAAATAGATGGAATATTATAGTTCCAAATTTGGGTGATTTATTCCAAATGTTACTAAGAATACTTGATAATTTCTCTAATGACATTTTTAAACCTCATAGCATATATATTTCTATTATCCAATAGATAAAGAGAGTCTACAAACATAATTAGATTTCTATAAAAAAAATAATTCTTCTAAAATGTCATGTTGTTTATATGTTTTGGGATGTACTAATGGGTCTTTATATCAAGATATTAAATGCACTTATACCCTATGAAATATAAATTACATAGTAAAGATTATATAGTTCTTATAGCAAAAACTAAAGCTCAAATGAAGTTTATACTTCGAATTTTAGATGATTTATACTATCTTAGGGATAAAAGTTAATGTTAGAAAAACCAAAATGATGGTGTGTAGTACAAGATCTATTGTGGATTATTTTTATATTAGGTCAAAGAAAATTGAAATTGTCTCCTCATATAAGTATTTAGGCATCTCAATTTTAAATAGATATTCTAGTTAAGATCGTATTTCTTAGAAGATTTCAAATCGTATGTATGCTTTATATTCAATTCATACTAAATGTGCACAATAATATACTTGGGCATAAAATGTTTGGAAGCAAATGTATAATTAACTTATTTAGCTAGTTCTATTATGAAACTTGGGAACCTAGTTTACCTATAGCGCAATGGAAATATTTGGAATATGTCAAAAAATAATTTTTATTGTAAGAAATTCAAGTAAAAGCTCAAACTTCATATGATATTTTATTATCAGAAGTAGATATGCTACTTATAGAAATTGCAACTTGATGAGTCATCATTGTTCACCTACATTGATGCATGGTTTGCTACATTGATGCATACGCGTTGACATAGTGTCTTGTCTTGCCTATAAATACACACTCACCAACCACATTTATGACTTCCATTCATTATTTGCTAGCCAAACTCTTGCATTTTTGTCTTTTCAAGGTTAGAATATTTTCTGAGTGCCAGTAGTAGGAGTGAGAAGTGTACGGATCTTTATTCAAACATTGATGTACCTAAGCACCTCAGTGTGATTGGCAATAAAGACAAGCTTTCTTCATAAACCTTGCAACAATTAGACTTAGCTTAATGTTTACTTAATGCATTTATTATTCATGTGATTTACTTTAATGAATTTAATTAATTAATTCATAGTTGATAATTAATGCAAATAAGTATGACCATCTTGAGCATACAATTGATGCTTGATACTCCTAGTAGCGCTTAACACTTGGTAACCTATTAGTGTTGAAACCTATTTAGGATGTGTATGATAGATGGGAATGGATGCTTATGTTAGGATTAGCTAAGCATTAGTTGATTATTAGATTAATTAAATATTTAATTACTTTGTTTTTAGAAATTAGGAAAAATTAATGAAAAATATGAAAATGATAAAAATCATATGTCTCAGCTACACTTAATCATACCTTTTCATTTCATAAGTGAAACTGAGCAGAAAATGATCATGTCTATTAGATTCAGTACCCAGACCTAGTGTACTTGAGAGCTAAAGTCTACGAAATTCGACTAGATTACTTAGTGAATGCTTGTAATTCGTATGGTTGGGTGTAGGGATTGCTCACTGTTCATCATTTGTGCCATTGCCAGAGACTTTAGTTAGCTATGTGCACTACCTAGGAGTTAGTGAAATTATATAACAATGTTGTAATGAACCCTAAAGTCAACATCATTAAGAATAATAATAATAACAAAACCACATTGTTCTTCTTCCAATCTAATATGGCTTCTTCTCATAGGGAAGATTCTTTGTTGCCATACAAAGGTGGCTCCAATTAGCAAAGGCATGAAGGGTCAAAAGCACTTGTGCCCCAACAATGCATAGTGGTCTATACTCATCTAGATGAGTATGTTTTAGACTTCAACTTCATCCTACATTAGGATGAACAACTACCATGGAGGAACATGGAGGGCAATCAAGGAAGGTCCACGTAGCTAACTAAAGTCCCTGAAACTCTCATGAAATTGGGAATTGCAAGGCTAACGTAGCTAACTAAAGTCCTTGATTGCTCTCATGAAATTGGGAATTGCAAGGCTCAATGCTAAGTACATTGTGTAGGACCATGACTATCAGGATTATCATCCCATTGAGGCACAATGAAAGAAAGATTAGCAATAGTTGATTTGCTATGAGGCTTTCAAGAAAAAATAGTTCACATATCCCTTTTTCCTACTAGGCTAGAAGAAAGGTGAGGATCCCTTCTCTAGGGGTTCTCAAAATACTAATTCTTCTCCTCTCTTCTTTGATGAAGGGGACCCTAACTAGAATTTACAGTCCATTATAAACAAACTTGGTTTAGGGAAGAACGGGTCCCATGACCATGGGGGCTCCAAAGGAAGGAGTCAAGGTGGAAACCAGGATAAGCATCACAACAGAGACAAACATGATGATTGTAGCCATGACCAAATAAGAGGGAGTAGTAGGCATTGTGTTGGTGCTGGCTCTCCTTTCTCTTCACTTTCAATATCCTTATCATCTTCCTCCTCTAGCTTTGATCGAACTTGTAGAGGATGAGATCGTGATGGAGGTGACCGATGAAACAAAGATGGTCATAGGGCCCATTGAAAAAGTAGAGACTAGGGGCATGGGCAATCAAGGAAGGTCCACCACCATGAAAGAAGGGACAACATAGAGCATCATAGGCATCATGATCATCATAGGGGCTATGACTATGATGAGTCTTTTCTTACAACAAGAAACATGCTAAACATTTTAGAGGTCGTGAAGATTCAAACAAGACATGTGAAAGATAGTAGAATCATACAATTAGACATAAAAAATACCCCCAAGTTCAAAGGGGGATACAATTTTCATTTGCAAAATCATCTTTAAGCCTTTCACAATGCTTGTGCCTTGTAGAACATTGAAAATGAATGAAAAAAACTAAAGTTATTCCATATGACACTTATCAAGGAGGCTGAAAGCTGGTACTAGTCCTTAGAACTAGAATGAATTAGATGATGGAGTGCAATGCTTGAATTCTTCAATGACAAGTATCAAATGTAATCTTGAGTGTCTAATATGAGGAAGCAAATCCAAGGATGGAGAAAAGAAACACATGAATCCTTGGATGTGGCCATGGATAAATATTACTCTCTATTGCATAGGTGCCCAGGCCATGGCTTCTCTCAAAAGAAGCAGCTCTGCCATATCATAGATGGAATTAGAATAGAAACAAGGAGAACTCTTGGGATCTATGCCCAAGGGAGACTTTCAAAACTAAGGGTTCATCAGATCCAAAGGCTAATTGAGCAAGTGGCCAAAGAATAAGGTGAGTTAAGAAAAAGGAAAAGTATAGAATAGTACAACCAAGATCCTTCCATCCACAAAAGGAAGGTTCAGTTTTGTGACAATGAAGAGGAGGCACCACTTGATGAAGGGTACAATGTAAGATCCTACTAATACAAAAATATATTTTCAAAATATTAGCTAAGGTAGATAAAATGTGGGATTCTTTGGATGAAGAATTCAAAACTACCCTTAGAATTTTCAAAGAGTCCAAAGAGCAAGGTAGTGGTCATGATTAAAGAAGAATAAAGGAAGCTAAATCTACCCATCAAATGGGTAAGGGCAAAGCTGCTGCTGTTGAAGAGGTTGTGAAATCTGAGACAAATGATAATGGTGGATGTGACATCTACCATTATGAGCATCCTAAGGGATGTTGCTCCATTATGTCACACTTGTAGGAGTTTGGGGTATATGCACTAAATCTTAGATTGACAAGAAGGTAAGCACCCAGAAGGTTGCCTTATCCTCAAGGCAACTACAGGTAGTTCCATTAACAACAAGCCTACTATCCAAGTGGAGCTCCAACCCAACCTCATGAATAGTGCTAGAAATGGAAGCACCCACAGTTGTCGGGGATGCCACCACCAAGGCACTAGTACCCTTATCGATAGCCAGATCCATATGGGTACTATGTTCAATAATCAATTTGTCCACGTGAATCTTCCAATCACACATCATTTCAGCATCACTAGTACCCTCCTGAGTATTATAGATCTCAATCTCCAAGAGTGGAATATCCATTTTCATTCTACCCTCATCCTTCTACACCTATACCTCCACCCTTAACTCAATTACCACTAGCTCCATCCATGTAGGGTAAAATTCCTGCCCATCTATAGCAAAGAAACACCACAAGGTCTATTAACTTACAACGAACACCCTAGCTGAGTGGTTCAAAAAATAAACCTAGAAAAGACCTTTCTTTCAAACTAACAATCCTTCTAAGCCCTCATAGATACCTACAACTAATGATCATGCTTCTCCCTCATGCTCTGCTACATCATTCAAGAACCCTTCGGACTAAATGCTTCCCAAAGTGCAAACTATTATGTTGATCCATGTGGTCACTAATTGGATAAAGGTTAGCCATATTTCCAGGAAAATATATAATCCTATAAGTCTACTAATTTACTTGCAAATTGCTAGGAATTAGCCTTACAAGGTTTTTCTAGAACTAGGTTCTTGTGTAAATTGAATTTCCCATGAAATGTACAAAGCTTGGAACCTACCTTCTCTCAAGAAGAGAAACATTCATCTTGAGTTAGTAGATCAGTCCATCACCATTCCCTTGGGATTGGTGGAGAACATTATGACCACTATTTATGAATGGTTCTATCCTACTAACTTCCTAGTGATTCATGTAGACAACTGCAAGGGGAACTTTCCAATCATCATGGGAAGGGCTTAGCTGAGCACAATAGATGCATGGTTGGGAATCAAAGACCTCTCCATGGAAATTTTTAAGAAAAATAATTTTAAAAAGATTGAGAGAAAGTGTGGTCCATGCATCACATACAGTGACATAGGGTGAAACTATGTGCAAAAATTATGGAACATGAAAGTACATCAATCACAGCATGTAAGTAGTGTGTTGCTGTGATAGAAATCCAAAGGTGCTTGTATGCAATAGTCAAAAAAATAGGAGGGCACCCAGTGGCTAACAATTAAACTTGATAGCAACTCAAATCTATGCATGGAATAGACTAAGCACCTTACAAGTGCCTACATGGATGGCATGTATGAGATGGAGCAAATTCATCATCAACTATTTGATGAACTTGATGACACCAATTGGGGAGAGTTGGAGATCCCTAAAAGTTTTAAACAAGAGCTCCTTGAGTTGAAAAATCTATCAACTAGAATGGATATGATTTTCTAAAAAAATGGCAAATTAGTCATTATCGATGCCAACCTTGGTCCTACATAAAAAAAGAAGTTGTTAAATATGGTTAACAAATGGCCAACAACCTTTACTTGATCATGTCTTGAACTTACTTGAATTGATCCTAAGATATGCCAGATCACATCTACATGGATCCTTCCAATTAATCAAAGAGGTAGCTGCAATGATGGTTGAACCTCAAATTGAAAGAAATCTTGAAATAGAAGATCAAAAACTTCTCAAGAAGGGGTTCATCTATCCCATTGCGAATAGTGAGTGGGTTAACCCCCTTGTGATAGTGCTATAGAAAGGTGACAAATGGAAGCTCTGCATTGATTTTAGATTGTTGAACATGGCAATAAACAAAGATCACTTTCCATTACCATTTGTGGACTAGGTGTTGGATATTTCTTAGCATTGCTACCATAGCTTTCTAGATGGTTATAGTAGCTATAACCAAATTTAGATTACACCAAGAGATCAAGCCAAAGCAACATTCATGAGTCCCTAGGGGACTTTTGCATACAAAAATATCTTGTTCAGCCTATGAAATTCCCCTACCACATTCTAACACCTTGCCCTGAGCATCTTCCAATAGTACATTGGTAGTGGGGTGGAAATCTTTATGGATGATTTTTCCACCTATGGGACTACATTTAAGCAAGCATTGGATCATCTAGAGCAAGTGCTAAAAAGGTGTGTGGAGATAAACCTTAGGTTCAATTGCCAAAAAAGCCACTTGAAGGTTTAGAAAGGCATTTTGTTGGGGCACATAATTTCAAAGAAAGGGATTGAGGTGGATCCTAAAAAAATAAGAATCATCCAAGGAATTACCAAATAGCCAGAAACAGGTAAAGATATGAGGTCATTCCTTGGACACACTAGCTACTACTGGCAATTCATTGAGAATTTCTCTAAAATTTCTACACCATTGGTAAAGCTAACAAAGAAGGATTCTTTGTTTATCTAAACCAAAGAATGTGAATGTGCATTCTAGTAGCTCAAAGAAAAGCTTGTGGAAACTCCAATTCTATGAACACTTGATTGGTCCAGGCCCTTTCACATCATGATGGATGCTTCCAATTATTCCTTGGGGGTTGTGCTCATGCCCTTGAATGATCAGAAACATCCTTACTATATTCACTATGTGAGAAAAAACATTGTGAGTATACAGCTAAACTACACAACAACAAAAGAAGAATTGATGGTAGTGGTGTTTGACTTGGAAAAATTTAGACACTATGTGCTTGGGTACAAGGTGTTCATGCACATAGATCATAGTATAATCTAGTTCCTAATGAATAAACCAATAGTGAGCCCCCATGTCATACGATGGCTTGTGATCTTGTAGGAATTCGATCTCATAATGGTAGATCGAAAGGAAACTAAGCACATTATTACTGACCACTTGTCTCAATTAATATGGGATAACAAAGAGGAGGAGAGCCCACTTTCATATCAATTTCTTGATGAACTTCTCTTTGTTGGGGCTATAATTGAACAAAAGCCCACTAAACCCAACTAGTACGATGGTATTCTCAACTATCTTCTCACTCAAAAGATGCCACAGGAGTGGGATCATAGGAAGAAATAATAGTTTCTTTACTAAGAAAAACACTTCATGGAAATCAATGGACAACTTTACAAGGTGTGCATTGATGGCTTGGTTCGGTGATGCATGCCTGATGCTGATTAATTATGTGTCCTCCAAGATACTCATGAGGGCCATTGTGGGAAATACTATGCCAGGAGATGTACGATCATTAAGATCCTCATGGTAGGGTATTATTGGCTAATACTTTTCAAGAACACTCACCACTTCATCCACTCCTGTGAATGCTACCAAGATGATGATGAAATGACCACTCGTATGGAGGGACCTTAGTAGTGTATCCATCCACTAGAGACCTTTGATATTTGGGGCATTGACTTCATGGTTCCCATTACACCCATGTCAAATGGAAAGGCATATATCATAGTCACTATTGGCTACTGTATGAAATGGATAGAAGATGTAGGCATCACCAATTTCACATCTTCTAAAACTACTCGATTTGTACAACAATATGTTGTAAATAGGTTTGGGATGCCACATGTACTTATTTCTGATAACAATGCTCATTTTATAGGTAGTACCTTTTGGAAGCTCATGCAATGCTTGGGGGTTGAGTATAAATTAAGAACACCCTATCATCCCCAAGCCAATAGTTAAGAAAAGGTTATGAATAAGGAGATCACAAAAATAGTAACCCAAACTATTGGTAAATATAGGAGGGATTGAAGCATAAAACTCAATGATTCCCTTTGGACCTACCCCTTCAATTGGAAACTTCTTGTTGGCTACTCTTCCTATGAGCTTGTGTACAAAAATTTACCAACACTTTTAATCCAAATGGAGATCCGTACACTATCAACAATGTGTGACCTTGACCTTGACCTAAGTCTAGCATAGAAGAAATATTGATGAACCTCAACTTACTAGACAAGAACCAACTAGTATTCCTATCATCTAACAAGTTGCATAAGGCATTTAATAAACAATGACATGACCTTAGAATACGAAAAGTGAAATTTCAACCAGGAGATAAGGTCTATTGGAATCCCATGCATGTGCCACAAAGAGCTAAGTTTCAAATGTTGTTGGAAGGGCCTTATATTATTTATGAAACCTTTCCTTCTAGGGCGATGTTAATCTACAAACTTGAAAGTCCAAATAAAAAACTACTAGTAAACACATAATAACTAAAACCTTAACATGAATCCAAAAGAGCCAATGACCAAAACATCCCAAAGGATGGACATGCACACTTAATTTTTCATATCTCCTGCTTCCAACTTAGTCATGGGTGCACACTTTTTTAGGACATGCTTTTTTGGATGGACATGCTTTTTTGTTTTACACACTTTTTGGATGGGTGCACACTTTTTGTTTTACACTTTTTAGGACATTTTTCTCATTCTTAAATATTTTACAATTTCTTCTATACTTTATTTAGTTTTGATTTCTTTTATGCTTTTCTTATGTTTTGTTTCCTTTATTGCCACTAGGACTAAGTGCAATTGTAGCTATTAATTGATGGTGGTTTGTATTATAATGTTTTTTGATTACTCATTTCTAGATTCTATCTTTGAATTTTGGTGTTGATAGCTAAGTCATGGTTTTTTTTCATGATAAAAAGTGAGGAGTCCACGTCATCCACCCATTCATAAAACTCTATGGTGTTTCCTTGTTTTGGAAATATGTGATCCCTTCTTAAATAAAACTTATAATGCACTTGTGACCTTGGTAGTTTTCAAACTTGAGAAGGATTAAATGGATAGAAAAGGGTGTGAATTCAAGGGGATTTGATGCTTTTTATACTTACCTACCCTCTTGGGTACATGAGTGTTCTCATGGATTTCTCATCATTCTACTGTTGACCAATAACAGGAAGCTGAAGTCTTTGCATGGTGTGGTTCCCATCTAAAAACTAAAAATCCAAAAAAAAGCAATAATGAGAATTCAAAGTACACCACTTAGATGAAATAATGGGCTATAGGAACTAGTTATAGGACTAGAAAGACATCGTACCCATCCTTGAAGGTCCCCTCTAACTAAGGCCCATCTCACTTCTTTCTTCTCTTTTAGAAATGGTGATTGATCTTTGGGGATATTCATGTGACTTGAGGGGGTGGATTGGTCTTAGAGTGTTAATGCAAAATCACTGAAAGTGGTTGGTTTTAATTCAAAGTAAGGATGGATGTTATCGGGTCATATTAATCACAAAATCCACAAAGGACTTCATGTGACCATGATACAAGACTCCATTCCATTCTCCACCTCATCCATCTCTACTTTCTATATCTCACCTCATTACCTCTTTTCATGTTTTGTTCGATGTCATAGATGGATGCTTAAAAGTTTCTAGATAGTTTCTTTGGTGATTCAGTCCTTAACTAACCATAACCATTAGTCATCCATGGGGCCCACAGACTCCTTGGCTTGAGGGCATGTAAGACCATTAAGGGAATGAGCCTACTATGGGGAAGACCCACTTGCATACTCCTTGGTTTAGTTAGTTAAGTTCCTTATCCCTTAGGCATCACTACATTGAAATCTTTTGTGCTTCACATCAATTATGTTTAGCTTTATGCTCCTTCATGGCATTTCTCTATCATTATCACAATAAAACTCCTTTTTGTGCATTATCTAGCTGTATTCATGCATTTAATCATGTTCTAGGCTTCTTGGGATTCCTTTAGACTATAATTTCATGTAGAAACTCTTTGTTTTTCCTTCATTTTTAAGTGCAAAATTATGTCAAATAGCTGCATTGATGCGATCCCATCGACGCATAGGAAACATTCTATATATACCACCCAACACTTAGAGAATTTTTACCATTTGATACAAATGCAAGCGGAGTTTTGACAATTTTTCAAAGCCCAAAACCTTCCAAAATCCATAAATTTTACACCATTTGTCTGATTACCCTTGTTCTTCAATCTTGCAGCTATCGGAGGTGAGCTCTACATCATGGGGGCCACAAATCTTAGGTCTTGGACAAAATTTTTTCTGAATTTTTTCTAATTGATACAAAGTTTAATTAATAAAATAATATTAAAACCACTAATTTGTGAGATTTAAACCTTTCCAACAAACTTTGGTGGACATTAAAATGAAATAATATTAAAATAATCAAACTTGCCATGATCACAACTTAGCCAAGTGTAACTAACCCAAAGAGATAAGGTACTAAAGTATTTCAAAGGTACACATCAAACGCTAATCCTTAATCATGTTGTGATTATAGATGGCACCAAGATTGAAATGCCCATAGGATGGAGGACTATCCTAAATAAGGGACAAGTAGTCCAAATTTGAAAGGGACCAACAAGAACAACCTCAAGAGTAGGTAGTAGAAACCCATGCAACAAGACCTCTTCGGAAGGAGCCCAAAGTGGAATTTGTCCATTAGATTCCCCAAGCTAAAATAGAGTGATACCACTGGAATGAGGCACTAGGACCAAAGCCAAGCCTTAAGATCAAGTTGATAGATGTATGCCTTAGGGAAATCTAGTCTAGGGAAATTCAATGCTCAATTCTTCAGGAACTAAACTTTGGAACCTTCCTAAACTTTGCCCTAGAAGATGTTAAAACCCAACTTCAAAGCTCTCCCATGTATCTCATCATAACTTCTAGTGGGGAGTGATACATGGAAGAGACCTATCTCTTTAGGAATAATACAGCTAGATGCCACTGTGAAGATCAAGGACATAAGTATGTCCTACTTGGTGAAGGCCATCTCTTAGGCCCTTGGCTTACTTGAAACCAGGACAAACCTAGTAAAGATATCAAAATAAGCTAACCTAGAGGTCAAAAAGGAGTAGGTCTAATGGTGTTATGGAGTGGACCACAAAGAGTATGGCAAACTCACCATGATGGAATGCATGTATTTCAAGATAGTGGCCTACCACCTCAATCCAATGATGAGGCGTAGCAAGGTGACAACCTTTTCTACCTATGCATGTGTCACTTTAAGCAAAAAATTTTCCATCAACCTCCCACAGTTGATTTATTTGGAGATAGAGAAGTGGTTAAAAAGAAAATGAATGTGAGAGGAAGGCACTTCCCTTTTTGTGACTAATCAAAAAATTGTGCAAAAGGGGAGGGATAACCCACTACTCCAATGATACATTAAGACATGCTCCTACCGCCTTTTGGGTGAAAATGATGAAGGATAAGTTCCTTGTTGTAACCAAGGAAGAGGAGTAGCCACCACCACCACCCACTCAAGAGATAATGCTAGAGGCACATGCTACCATGAAGTTCATGAAAAAGCTCCAAGAATAACTATTGTAGTAGCAGCAAGTTGTTCTGAGTGGTGACTCATCTATCTACTGACCAACCATAAGCCATATAAATGAGGTAACGCATACAATAAGCTGGTTAAAGGATATGATACTAACTTTCTCTGCCTAACGAATGTTAACATCCCTACCCTCAAATCCTAGTGCCTAAGAGATAAGGCTATCCATTCTAGGACAATAGTAATTTCTAGAAATATTTGGAAATGTAGCTACCTTCTTAATGCACCTAGATGAGGAAGGTGGGACAATTGTTCTAGTGATGCAACACCAAAGGCAGGAAATAGTGGTTGAGGTAATGGTAGATCAAGTGGGTGAAGCCTTGAATGTTGCTATGACATTTTTGCCTAATATTACTACACTTAGAGAAGTGTAGACATTTGTAGGAGTGGCAAGTGGAAGGTTCAATGTAGCCTAGCATGAAGAGTTGCTAGAATGACTAGTGAAAACTCAACAACCAATTTCGGAGGTCTTTGACCTTTTGAATGACATCACTGCTACCCAGTTGACATTGTTGGAGGTAAGTGGCAAGTGCATCATCAAAGAGGCTCAACTTGAAACAACCAAATCTAAGAATTAGTGCTTGGTTGTAGAAGTTAGAGCCTGCCTTGCTGATCCCATGGTACTTAGCCAAGCAATGATAGGGGACGAAGCTATTTAATAGCTTCAGTTAAAACTTCAAGAGGCTAAGTATGCAAATAAGTTGGTAATCTTTGACTAGTCCTTAGCTAATGCCACCATTTACAACATTTAGAAGGACTTGTTGGAGGTTCACTAGGAAAATGTAAATCTAACCAAGAACAATCATTACCTACATACTGTTGAGCTTCAAAAGGAGTAAATGGTTGAATAAATGAGATAGCAACAAGAGCAACTTGCCAAGGTGATAATGGACCTAAGGAGGTTGACAATAGAGAATCATAATCTCTTGATGGAGAAGGTTCATTTCCTTAACCAAAGGTTTGTAATTGAAATTTCCACCTGGAAGAATGAGGCCCTTAAATTTGAAAGGATTAAAAACCATTACAAGGACCATGTCGACTTGTAAAAGGAGATCAATGAAAAATAAATCAAACTGGTGAAGGCAAAGGTGCATGAGGTCCTTTAGCAGCTCTAACAAGAAGGTGATGTATGGTAGCCTATCTTTGATGGGCTAAATGCATACAACAAGGTAGAAATTCACCTCAAGAAGTTGTAAATCAAGAAGATGACTAAATACATGGAGCTCACCAACCTTTGCTATGCAAACTTGGTAATGTTGACTATCGAAGATTGAGGTTAGATTTGGAAAAGGTGGTAACTAGCTTGTACCTATTGTACATGGCCGAGTTCAAGCACCATAAGGAGAGAAAAAAAACTTAAAATGGAAAATTCTAAACTCAATGTTCTCAAGCAACTCTTTACTAATTGAATATTAGTAGCTAAGAACCTAACCTAAAGGATGAATTACTACCAAGAGTTACAAAACACTATCAAGGCATTTGATGTTGAATGAAAGTAGTTTGTAGCCTAGTTTGTCAATGTGAAGGAGTTGTTCCCTGCAATGCAAAGATATTCCTATAAGGATCCACATTGGTGATGTCACATGGACCATGTACTACTCCTACAGTAAGGAGGAGAAGATGAAAGCATTTCTGGATGCTTTCCATCTTCCACCAGTAGTAGCAGTTATAGCTAAATAGCCAGAACCATAGCCTCAACCACAATAGTTGTGTGCACTAGAGGCAAGAGAAGAACCTTTAGCAACTCAAGAACCTCTGCTACCTAGGACAATCTAACTTTCATTCTAGTAGTAACCAGACTCCTGTAACTTCATTTCTTGAACTTAGACTTAGCGATTAGAAGTGTGAATGCTCGCAGTGTCATATGACATAGTGAACAAAATCTTTGTTCAAATAGTTTATACTTGGACACAAGTTGTGACTAGAAATAAAGATCAATCTATTTTGCATCATTGCAGCATTCTCCTAGTTTACTATTTTTACTTATACTAATGTTTACTATTGTCCTAGTTAATGTTTTACTTTTCCACATACTATTTTCCTAGTTAATGTTTTACTTTTCCACATACTATTGTCCTAGTTAATGTTATTAGTAACCAAAATGAACATGACTGATCTCAAGCACTTAAGTGTAATCATTTGGTAGCCTAGTAGTGTTATCGCTTGGTACGCCTAGTAGCGTAATGCTTAATAGCCTAGTAACAATTACATGAAGCCCAGATGTGTATGGTAGATCAAGAATGGATACTCATCACTTAGATTAGAATAGATTCGTTTACTTATCATGAATCATTTCTTGTCAAGTCTTGATATCAGAGCCCATGATGTGTTATCAAATATCTAATATCACGGGATGCATACTAGCCTATAAATACAAAACTTAGACATACAATTCATCCATGTTTCCATCAGTTGTTAGTGAAGCTCTTGTAATTGTTTTTTCCTAGAGTTAGAATACTTTCTAAGTGCCTGCAGTAGAAGTCAAAGAAGTGTACAAATCTTTATTTGAGCATTGATGTACCTGAGCATCTCTATGTGAATGGAAATAAGGATGAGCTTTCTTGATCAAACCTTGCAATACTTGGAATAGATTAATGTCTTCTTTGTGCATTTAATATTCATGCAATCTACTTTAATGAATTTTAACTAAGTAATCAATATCAGCTAAATAGCAAACATAAACATGACCACTTTGAGCATACGTTTAACACTTGGCAACCCTAGTAGCACTTAACACTTGGTAATCCAATGATGCTATAATGTGTTCAAGATGTGTACAAAAAGTGGGATTGGATGCCTATGTAAAGAGTAGTTAAGCATTAGTTAGTTACTACATTAATTACACATTAAATTTACTTTGTTTCTAGCACTTAGGCTATTAAACCATAAAATATAAAATGATCAAAATCAAATTCCTCAGTTACACTTAACCATACACTTGTAATTCACAAGTGGAACTAAGAAGACAACAATTACATTGGTTAGATTCACCTGCTAGAAACTAGTATACTTAAAGAGCTAAAGTCTACAAAATTCAACCAGATCGTTGAGTAAACGTTAGTAATTCATATGGTTGGATGTAGGGACTACTCGCTACTCATCAACTTGTTTTACTTATATTTGGAAACCATTTTCATTTCTATCATATCTACTATGAGCACTAATAACGTGTTCAAGATGTGCACAAAAATAGGAATAAATGCCTATGTTAGGATTAGTTAAGTGTTAGTTAGTTACTAGCTTAATTAGATTAATTACACATTAAATTTACTTTGTTTCTAGCACTTAGGCTCTCAAACCATAAAAGACAAAATGATAAAAATTAGATGCCTCAACTACACTTAACCATACACTTGCAATTCACAATTGGAATTGAAAAGACAATGATTGCAATGGTTAGATTCATAGCCTAGAAACTAGTATACTTAAAGAGCTAAAGTCTATGGAATTTGATAGGATCGCTAAGTGAATGCTCGAAATTCATATGATTAGATGTAGGGACTACTTGCTACTCATCATTAGCATTATTATTGAGGACTTTAGTTAGCTACGTGTGCTACCTAGGACGTAATGAAAATTATTCAAAATCATTGTCATGAATCTTAAAGTTGCAATCATTCAAAATAATAATTGTTACTATAAAAGAACATTGGCATTTTCTTCTAATGTAAAAATGTTTTCTTCTCATAGGGATGATTCTCCATGGAGGTTTGAACATACATCCAATTAACAATGGAATGAATGATCAAACCCACTAGTTTCCCAACAATGCAGAGTGGTATATACTCATCCCAATGAGTATGTGCTAGACTTCACCTTCATCCTACATTAGAATAAATAGTTATAGTGGAGGAACATGGAGGGAAACATTGTGTTGCTTCCCAATCGATCAATTCCTGCAATGCTGCACCAAACTCTAATGAGGTTGGGCATCTAGGGGGTCAATGCTAAATATGTTATGTGGGACCATGACTATTGGGATTACTATCCCACTAAGGCATAATGAAAAAGAAATTGGCAAGAGAAGAAGCACTATGAAGCTTTGAAAGGAAAACGATTCAATAACCCCTTCTTCCTACTAGGGCAAAATGATAGTGAGAATCCCTTCTCTGGGAATTTTTAATTCATTGACTCTCCTCCCCTTGGTTTTAATGAAGGGGACTTGAACTAGAATTTATAGTCCACTATAAAAAAATCCTGGTTTAGGCAAGAATGGGTCCCATTACCATGGGGGATCCAAAGTTGGGAGTAATGGCAAGGACAAGGACAAGAATCACGATGCTGATCATGTTCATGACCATAAGAGAAGCAATGGTAAGCATCATCCTAATGCTAGTCCTCCTTCCTGTTCACCTTCATTGTCCTCTTCTTTCTCCTCTAGCTTTGATTGAAGCTACAAAGGATGTGATTATGATGGAGGAGACCAAAAGGAAAAAGATGATCATACCGCCCATTGGACTAGTTGAGACCAAGGGTGTGGGCAATCAAGGCCCACGATCATGAAAGGAGGGATAGTAGAGAACATCATGGGCAACGTGACCATCATAGAGGCTATGACCAGGATGACCCTTTACTTGCAACTCTAAACATGCTGAACATCGCAAAGATAGTGAGAATTTCAACAAGACATATAAAAGATAGTAGAATCAAGTGGTTGGATATGAACAATATCTCCAAGTTCAAGTGGGGATATAACTCAAATCAATAGAACCATCTTTAAGCCTTTCATGATGCCTATACCTTATAGAACATGGAGAATGAATGATAAAAATTAAAGTTGTTCCCGAGGACACTAATCAAGGAAGCTAAAAGTTGGTACCAATCCTTGGTGCCAGAATCAATCCACAAATGGAGTATGATACTTGATCTTTTCAATTACAACTATCAAACATACTCCTGAGTGTTCAACTTGAAAAAGTAGATCCACAGTTGGAAACAAGGAACACGTGTAGCCTTGGATGCAATCATGGTCAGGTACTACTCTCTCTTGCATCAATGTCCTAGCCATGGCTATTCTTAAAGGGTGCAACTCTACCATATCATAGATAGAATCTATAAGGAAACACAAAGAACTCTTGGGATCTATGCCCAAGGGAGACATTCAAAATTAAGGGTCCATTAGATTCAAAAGCTAATTGAGAAGGTTTCCAAAGAAGAAGAAGATTTGAGAAAAAGGGAAAGTATAGAGGAGTATAATTAGGATCCTTCCATCTACAAAAGGAAGGTCCAATTGTATGACAATTAGGAGGAGGCACCACTTGATGAGGTGATGAAGCAAAAGACCTTGCTAATAAGAAAATTTTGTTTTTGAAATTTCAAACAAGGTAGATAAAATGTAGGACTCTTTGGATGAAAAGTTCCAAACCACTATGAAAATAGTAGAGGAATCATAAGAGCAAAGTAGTGATCATGATCATAGGAGAAGGAACGAGGCTAAACATGCCTACCAAAGGGATAAGGATAAGGCTACTGTAGTGGAGGTTGTGGAGTTCAAAAGAGACAATGATGATGGGTGTAACATCTATGACTATAAGCATCCTCAGGGATTTTGCCATGTCATGTCACACTTACAAGAGTCTCAGATGTATGCTCTAAATCCTAAATTAGCCAAAAGGAAAGAACCTAGAAGGTTTTCTTATCCTCAAGGCAATCCCAAGAAATTCCACTAGCAATAAGCCTACTATCTGAGTGAAGATTCACCATAACCGTATGATTAGTACTAGCAATGGTAGCTTCCATAATTATGGGGAATGCCACCACCAAGGCAGTAGTACCATTATTGATAGCCTAATCCATATGGGTACTACATTCAGTAACCCATTTCTCCACATAACTCTTCTAGTCACACTTCATTCCAGCATCATTATTACCCTCCTAAATACTATAGAGCCTAATCTCTAACAAGGGAATCCTCATTTCTTCACTACCATTCTCATCCTTCTAGACATGTTCCTCCACACTCAACTTAATTACCACCTACTCCATCAATGCATGGTGAAATTCCAGCCTAACTGCAGCAATGGAATGCCACTAGGGAAAATAAATCCCACAAAAGACCATTCTTCTAAGCCAACAATCCTACAAAACCCTCATAAACATATGCGATTGATAGCCCTGCTTCTCCCTCATCCTCTACATCTACACCTTTTGAGTCCCCTTCAAACCAAACACCTCCCAAAGTGCATATTGTCATGTTGACGCATGTAGTAACCAATTGGATTAAGACTACCCATCTTCCTAGGAAAAGATTTGATCTTAGGAGTCCCCTTATTTACCTACAAATCATTGGGAATGAACCTTACAAGGCTCTTCTAAACTTAGGTTCCAATGTAAATCTAATTTCTCATAAGATGTACAGAGCCTAGAACATGCCTCCACTAAAGAAGAGCAACATTCATCTTAAGTTGGTAGATCAACCCATTACTATTCCCTTGGGGCTAGTGGTGGATATTGTGACCATCGTCTATGGGTGGTCCTTTCCTACTAACTTCCTAGTGATCTATGAGAATAATTGCAAGGGAGACTTTCTAATCATCATGGGAGGGGCTTGTTTGAGCATCATTAATGCACAACTAGGAATCAAAGACCTCTCCTTGGATATTCCGAAGGAAAATGCATTCAAGAAGATAGAGAAGAAGAGAATTCCATGCATCATATATAATGATATATGATGCAATTATGTGTAGAAACTATGGTCCATATAAAGTACATCCATCACAACATGCAGAAATTGTGCAAATGTGTCTAAAATTCAAAGGTTTCTATATGTAGTAGCTACAAAATAGGAAGACACCTAGTGGCTAATAGCTAATTCTAATGGAAACTCAAAAATTTGCATGGAACCAACTAAGATCCTGACAAGTTCCTACATTGAAAGCATGGACAAGATAGAGCAGATCCATCACCAACTCTCTAGTGAACCTAAAGAAACTTATTCGGAAGATGTTAACCATGGTGACTTACAAGGATTATTTCTCATTGCCATTTGTGAACCAGGTGTTGGACACCATTTCTGGGCATTATTATTATAGCTTTCTGGATAGTTATAGTGGTTATAACGAAATTCAGATTACATCTAAGGATTAGGCGAAAACCATATTCACAAGTCCCTAGGGGACTTTTGCATACAAAAAGATGTCATTTGATATATGTAATGCTCTTGCAACCTTCCAACGCCTTAACCTAAGCATCTTTCAATAGCATACTAGTGGTGAGATGGAAGTCTTCATGGATGACTTATCTACCTATGGCATTATGTTTTAGGAAGCCCTAGACCACCTTGAATAAGTATTAAAAAGGTGTGTGGAAACTAACCTCTAGCTCAATTGGTAAAATAGTCACATAATGGTCTAGGAAGACATCATTTTGGAACACATAATATCTAAAAAAGGGATTGAGAATAGACCCTAAGAAAAGAAGGATCATCCAAAGAATTACCTGTCAATCGAAAACTATCAAAGATGATCAATCATTGTTTGGTCACACTGGCTACTACCGATGCTTCATAGAGAATTTCTCTAAGATTGCCAAACCATTGGTAGAGCTCACAAAGAAGGATCCTTTGTTAATCTAGATTGAGAAATGTGAGAATGCATTCAAGCAACTTAAGCAAAAGCTCATAGAAACTCTGATTCTATGAGCACCTAATTAGTTCAGACCATTTCACATCATGATAGATGCATCAAATTATGCCTTGGGAGCCATGCTTATGTAGTTGGATGATGAAAAACATCCTTACTACATCCACTATGCAAGACGAAACATTGTGGGTGCATAGCTAAATTACATCCCAATAGAAAAAGAGTTGATGACAGTGGTGTATGGCTTAGAGAAATTCAGGTACTATGTGCTTGGGTACAAGGTGTTCATGCACACAGACCATAATGCAATTCACATCCTCATGAATAAACCAATGGTGAGCCCCCATATCATATGACAACTTGTGATCTTGTAGGAATTTGATCTTATAATGATGATTGTGGAGGACGTTATGAAGTCTAAAATAGATGATGATGATGGGTGTGACATCTACCACTATGAAAATGTTAAGGGAGTTGCCCCATCATGTCACACTTGTAGAAGTCTAAGATGTACATTCTAAATTCTTAATTAGCCAGAAGGAAAGAACCTAGAAGGTTTCCTTATCCTCAAGGCAATCCCATGGAGTTCCACCAACAACAACCCTACTATCTGAGTGGAGCTCCACCACAACCTTTTGAGCAATACCAGTAGTGGCAACATCCATAGTCGTGGGGGATGCCACCACCAAGGTAGCAATATCCTTATTAACAACCTAATCCATATGGGTACTATGTTCAACAACCCATTTCTCCACATGGCTCTTCTAGTCATGCTTTATTCCAGCATCACTACTACCCTCCTAAATACTAGATAGACCAATCTCCAAGAGGGAAATCCCCATTTCCTCACTACTCTCCTCATCCTTCTAGACATGTCCTTCTACCCTCAACTCAATTACCACCTACTCCATCAATTCAAGGTGAAATTCCAACCCAACCACAGCAACATAACACCACTAGGATCATTAACTTATAACCAGCTCTTAGCTGAGTGGTTTGGAAAACAAATCCTACAAAAGACCATTCTTCTGACCCAACAATCCTACAAAACATTCACAAACATATGCAATCAATAGCCCTACTTCTCCCGCATCCTCTGCATCTACATATTTCAAGTCTCCTTCAAACTAAACACCTCCTAAAGTGCATACTATCATGTTGACCCATGCTGTAAGTGATTGGATTAAGGTTAGTCACCTTCCTAGGAAAAGATCTGATCCTAAGAGTTCCCTTATTTACCTGAAAATCACTAGGAACAAACCTTGCAAGGCTATTTTGGACTCAAGTTTTGGTGTAAATATGATTTCTCATGAGATGTAAAAAGCCTTGAACTTGCCTCTACTCAAGAAGAGAAACATTCATCTTGAGTTGGCAGATTAGTCCATCACTATTTACTTGGGACTAGTGGAGAACATTGTCATCATCATCTGTGGGTGATCCTTTCCTACTAACTTCCTAGTGATCCATGTTGATAATCATAAGGGAAATTTTCCAATCATCGTGGAAAGGGCTTGGTTGAGCACCATTGATGCACAATTAAAAATCAGAGACCTCTCCTTGAATATTTCCAAGGAAAATTCATTTGGAAAGATAGAGAAGAAGAGAGTTCCATGCATTATGTACAGTGAGAAAGGATGCAGCTATCTAGAGAAACTATGATCCATAAAAAGTACATCCATCATAGCATGCAGATAGTGTGCAAATGTGTCTAAAATTCAAAGACACCTATACACGATAGCCATAAAAGAGGAAGGCACCTAGTGGCTAATAGCTAATCTTGATAGCAACTCAACAATTTGCATGGAACCAACTAAGAGCCTAACAACTGCCTACATTGAAGGCATGGATGAGTAGAGTAGATCCATCATCAAATCTCTAATGAACCTAATGATAGTTATTGGGGAGAGTTGGAAATCCCTGAGAACTTTAAACAGGAGCCCCTAGAGTTCAAAACTCCATTTGTCGACATGAAATATGTTTTTATGAACACTAGAAAGCCAGTGATAATCAATGCCAACCTTGCTCTTAAACAAAAATAAAAGTTATTGAAGGCTATTAATAAGTGGCCAATAGTCTTTTCTTGGTCATATCCTGCACTCACTAGAATTAATCCAAGGATATGCTAGCACCACATCTATATAAATCCTTTAATAAAGCCAAAAAGGCAGCCATAGCAATGGTTGAATCCCAAACTCAAGAAAATCATCAAGGTTGAGATTCAACAACTCCCTAAGGTAGGGTTCATCTATTCAATTGCAAATAGTGAGTGGATTAGCCCACTATTATTAGTGCCAAAGAAAGGTGACAAGTGGAGGGTCAGTATCAATTTTAGGCTGTTGAACATGGCAACTTACAAGGATCATTTCCTATTGGTATTTGTGCACCAAGTGTTAGACATCATTTCTAGGCATTACTTTTATAGCTTTCTAGATGATTATAATGGCTATAACCAAATTTAGATTACACTCAAGGATTAGGTAAAAATCACATTCACATGTTCCTAGGGGACTTTTGCATACAAAAAGATGTCATTTGATCTATGCATTGCTCCTTTAACCTTTGAACACCTTGTCCTAAGCATCTTTCAATATCAGATTAGTAATAAGATGGAAGTCCTCATGGATGACCTATCCACCTATGGCACTACATTTGAGCAAGTCCTAGACCACCTTGAGCAAGTATTGAAAAGGTGTGTGAAGACCAACCTCCAACTCAATTCGCAAAAGACTCATCTGATGGTCTAGGAAGGCATTGTTTTGGGGCATAGAATATCTGAAAAGGGGATTGAGGTGGACCTTAAGAAAATAAGGGTCATCCAAGGAATTACCCATCAAATAGAAACTATCAATGATGTTCGATCATTCCTTGGTCACACTGGCTACTACCGATGCTTCATAGAGAATTTCTCTAAGATTTCTAAACCATCAGTAAAGCTTACAAAGAAGAATGATCTATTCGTTTAGATTACAAAATGTGAGAATGCATTCCAGCAGCTTAAGAAGTAGCTTGTAGAAACTCCAATTCTACGAGCACTTGATTGGTCCAAACCATTCCACATCATGACGGATGCATTAAATTATGCCTTGGGAGCCATGCTCATATAGTTTTATGATTAGAAACATCCTTGTTATATCCACTACACAAGCTAAAGCATTATGGGTGCATAGCTGAATTACACCATAATAGAGAAAGAGTTGGTGGTGGTGTATGCCTTAGAGAAATTAAAAAACTATGTGTTTGGGTACAAGATGTTTGTGCATATAGACCACAATGTAATCTGCTTCCTCATGAACAAATCAACGGTGAACCCTTGTCTCATACAATGACTTGTGATCTTGCAAGAATTCGATCTTACAATGGTAGATCAAAAGAAAACTGAGAATGTGGTTGTTAATCACTTGTCTTGATTGAGATGGGATAACAAAGAGGAGGAGAGCCCACTTTCTAATCAATTTCCTGATGAAATCCTCTTTGCTAAGGCTATAATTGAATAAATGCCCAATGAGTCTAACTGGTATGATGGCATTTTCACCTATCTTCTTACTTAGAAGATGACACAAGAGCTAAATAGTAGGAAGAAACAATAGTTTCTTCATCAGTCCAAATGCTTCATAAAGATCAATAGACATCTTTACAAGATATGTGTTGATGGCCTAGTTTTTTGGTATCTTCTTGATGTTGATCAACTATATGTTCTTCAAGATGCTCACAAGGATCATTGTTGGGGTCACTATGCTAGGAGATGCACAATCATTAAGATCCTAATGGCAGGGTATTATTGGCCAACACTCTTCAAGGATGCTCACCAATTCATCTGCTCTTGTAAATGCTACCAAATGCTGGTGGGATGAACACTTGTATGGAGGAACCTTAGTAATGGATCCAACCACTAGAAACCTTCAACATCTGAGACATTTACTTCATGGGTCCCATTACACCCATGTCGAATGAAAAGACATACATCATAGTCATTGTTAACTATTGTATAAAATGGGCAGCAATAGTAGTCGTCATTGACTGTACATCTTCTATAGCTACTTGGTTTGTGCAACAACATGTTGTAAACAAGTTTGGAGTGTCATGTGCACTGATTGCTAACAATGATACTCACTTTACAAGCACCACCTTTTGGAAGCTCATGCAATGCTTGGAGGTAGAACATAAATTAACAACACCCTACCACCCCTAAGCCAATAGTCAAGTAGGGGTAACAAATAGGGAAATCACTAAGATCTTAACAATAATAGTTAGCAAATATAGGAAAGACTAGAACATGAAACTCAACAATGCCCTTTGGACCTACCGCTCCACCTAGAAACTCCATATAAAATATTCTCCCTATGAGCTAGTGTACAAAAAACTATCAACTCTTTTTATTCAATTCGAACTCCATACACTTTTAAAAACTTATGACCTTGACCTTGACCTAGGTCAAGCACAAAATAAAATACTAATGAATCTCAACTTACTAAACAAGAAGTGATTTGTAGCTTTATCATCTAATAAGTTGCACAAGGCATTCAACAAGCAACGCCATGACCGTAAAATAAGAAAAGTAAAATTTCAACCAGGAGACACGGTTCTTTACTAGAACCCCATAGATGAGACACAAAGAACTAAGTTCCAGACATTATGGGAAGGTTCTTACATCATCTATGAAACCTTTCCTTTTGAGGCCATGTTGATATATAAACTTGAAAGCGTAAATAAGAAATTGTTGTTCAACATACAACAAATCAAACCTTTCCATGAACCAAAGAAAGCCAATGATTGCAACACCTCCTTGGATGGACAAGCATGCTTAGTATTTTAGATCTCCTCCTTCCAACTTAGTTGTGGGGGAGATGGCCATCCATTCTAATCATACAAAGTGGCTCCTTAGTTTTTACACTTTTTTATTTTACATTTTTTTCTATTTTACAACATCATTAGTATATTTTTCTCTTTCTTACATATTTTACAATTTCTTCTATATTTTACTTTATTTGGTTTGAATTTCTCTTATGTTTTTCTTGTGTTTCTTTTGTCTTATTTTTTTCTTCTTGCCAGTAGGACACAATGCAATTGTAACTAGTATTGATGGTGGTTTGTCCTATAATGTTGTTTGATTGCTAATGTCTAGATTCTGTCTTTAAATTTTGGCATTGATAACTAAGACATGGTTTCTTTTTCATGAAACAAGTAATGAGTCCATGTCATCCATGCATCCTAATAAAAATTTTAACAAACTTGTGACCTTGGTAGTTTCCAAACTTGGGAAGGATTAAATGGATTGATAAGGGTGTGGCTTCAAGGAATTTGATGCTCTCTGTACTTGCCTACACTCTTGAATACATGAGTGTTCTCATGGATTTCTCATAGTTCTACTGTCAACCAATAATAGGAAGCTAAAAGTCCTTGCATGATGTTGTTCCCATCCAAAAATCATAAAAACAAAAAACCAAAAAAATTATGGAACTTCAAAGCACACCCCATAGACTTAATAACAGGCTACAAGCATTGGTTATGGAACTATAAATACATGTTACCCATGTGTGAAGGTCCCTTATAACTAAGGCCCTTTCTTACTTCCTACTTCTCTTTTCTTCTTTTTAAGGAATGATGATTGATCTATGAGAGCATTCTTACATCTCATTAGGGTGGATTGGTCTAAGAGTATCAATGCAAAGTCACTAGAAGTGGTTTGTTTTGATCTGGATGAAGAATGGACTTTATTGGGTCATCTTAACAATAAGATCCATGCAAGACTTTATGTGACCATGATTGGGAACTCCATTCCACCTTCTCTTTCATCTACTACTACTTCCCATAATTCACCTCAGTACTAGTTTTTCATGGTTTTGTTCAATGTCTTAGTTTGCTATGTCAAAATTCTTAGGTAGGTTCTTACAAGATTTAGTCATTAATTTTCCACAACCATTAATCAACCATGGGATCCACTGACTCCTTGGTTTGAAGGCATGCAAGGGCATTAAGGGCATGAGCCTACTTTGGGAAGGACCCACTTGCATACCTCTTAGTTGGGCTAGTTAAGTTTGTTATCCTTAGGCATTTTTACGATCAAATCCTTTGTGTGCCCCATTAGTGACATCCATTTATGTGCTCCTTCACAATGTTCTCCAATAAAAAAACTCTTTTTATTGTGAATTATCTAACCCTTTTCAAGCATTTCATCATGTTCACAACTTTTCTGGCTCTTCAAGAACTTCAAGTTGTATTAAAAATCTTTGGCTTTTTACCTTATCTTTAATGTTGAAAATTGTCAAAGCCAAGAACCTTTCAGTGCCATAACTTTCCACCCGCTTATCTAATTTACCTCATTTTTCAATCCTACAATTACTGGAGGTCAACTCTATGTCATGGGAACCACACAAGTTTTTGATAGAAAATTTTTCAAAATTTTTCTAACTTCCACAAAGGTTTAACTAATGAAATAACACTAAAATCATCAATTTATGAAGTTAAACCCTTTCAACAAACTCTGGTAGCTGCAGAAATCAAATAATATTAAAATAATCAATCTACCATAATTTCAACTTAGCTAAGTATAACTATCCAAGAGAGACAAGATACCTATATGTTATAAGTTACACATCACATGCTAATCCTTGATTCTGTTACAATCACAGATGACACCAAAAGGAAAGCATGGACTAGAAGAAAAATTGTCCCAACTAACAGACAAACAGCCTAAAGAGAGAAGGATTTAACAAGCTGAACAACCCCAAGAACAGGCAACAAAAGCTATGCAACGATACCTCTCTAGGATCATTTGATCTTCTCCCTCATCTTCAAATCTACCAAAGGGGTTTGAATGTCAATTTTTGCAAGGGTGTTCAATTTTGTTGTCATGAATACTAAATTTTATGAAAGATTATAAATCCATAAACTTGGACACTTAGCATATGTTTGTTTCATCTGAGTTAATTTGTGTATTAGTTAGTTAGTCCATAATCCCATACCTTCCCAATATTTTGTAAAAAACTTGTTCATCTGTTTGTTTACTTGAAGATGAGTTTTCATTCAGTCGTGGGGGTATGATGAATCATTTCTTGTCAGGCCCTAATATCCCTAATGCATTATTAGATATTTGATATTGCGGGATGTGTGCCAACCTATAAATACAACACTTAGGTGCACAATTCATCCATCTTTCCATTAGTTATTAGTGAAGCTCTTACAGTTTGTTTTCCCCAAAGTTAGAATATTTTCTAAGTGCCTGCAGTAGGAGTCAAAGAAGTGTATGAATCTTTATTCAAGCACTAATATACCTAAGAACCTCTTTATGAATAGAAATAAAAATGAGCTTTTCTTATCAAACCTTGCAATACTTGGAATAGATTAATGTTGTCTTTATGCATTTAATATTCATGCAATCTACTTTAATGAATTTTAACTAAGCAATCAATATTGGCTAAATAGCAAACCTAAGCATGACCACTTTGAGCATAGATTTAACGCCTCGTAACCCCAGTAGTGCTTAACACTTGGTAACCTAGTGGCACTATAACATGTTTAGGATGTGTACAAAAATAGGAACAGCTGCCTATGTTAGGATTAGTTAAGTGTTAGTTAGTTACTAGATTAATTAGATTAATTACACATTCAATTTACTTTGTTTCTAGCTTTTAGGCTATTAAATCATAAAAGACAAAATAATAAAAATTAGATGCCTTAGTTACACTTAACTATACACTTATAATTCACAAGTGGAACTGATAAGACAACAATTACCATGGTTAGATTCACCTCCTAGAAACTAGTATACTTAGAGAGCTAAAAGTCTACAAAATTCGATCAGATTGCTAAGTGAACGCTAGTGATTCGTATGGTTAGGCGTAGGGACTACTTGCTGCTCATCGACATGTTTTACTTAGATTTGGAAACCATTTTCATTTCTATCATATCTACTAGAAGCACTAATAACTAAGCAACATTAGATATCATATACCTCACTGCGAGCTAAATCATACATGTAGACTTCACTATCTCCATGTGGGAAGACAGTGGCCATAATCTTAAACAAATTACTAGCATATCTACATTGCCTCATCCATAGATTACAATTGGGTTACACGTGAACACTTGTGACTTGTATGGTTGGGTGTTGGATTGCTCCACCACTCATCATTAGCATCGTTGCTAGGGATGTGTCAATGTATCTTGAGTAATTGATTTTATAAAGTTCATTGTATTAAGAATCCAGAGTTAAAATTCATCATCTTTTAAGAATTATAAACAATAAGCACACTTAATCAAACGTCTTAAACCACAACATGGCTTCAATCAAAGAAAAATTACCACCTACAAAGAATAAAGAAGAAATAATGACAAAGTTAGTGACGTAGAAGATTGGAGTATGTCAATGCAAGCAAGGATTTCATATGCTCATCATGATTCCTATTATCTTGAATTTACCTTCATCTTTCACCAATATGGGCAACTAAGATGAAGAGACCTTCAAGATAACATTGTTTTACCTCCACAAAGTTCAATTCCCATCATGCTTCAAATAGCTCTAAGGAAAATAAATCTAAGTGGTGCACATGAAGGGTATCATGTGATCAAACACATGACAAGGCTCTATGAGCCCACTGAAGAGTAATTAAAGAGAGATACCATCATGGAGACCAAACAAGAGTAAAACAAAGGAAAGAAAATCAACTTTCTTGTTATCTTAGAAGAGCTTGATGGTGATGCATCATCGCTAAAACACTCCACCAGAATCATGAAGTCCATTCTCAAACACCTATCATCTAATTCAATGAACCTATCAAAGTTCAATTGCATTCCTCCTTAGTAAAGACACATAGAATGGAGACAAAAAACTCAAAGTATAAGAAAAACTCAAGGCCAAGAGTTTCTGCTAGATCCCACAAAGAATAATATCAAAGTCATAGAAGGAGGACAAGTCAACAACATTCTCCTATTGCCTAATCTTAATCCTCATGATTGTTGGTGGACTTTGATAAGAGGAGATAGAGGTACCAAGATCATGATAGGGAGGAACAAAGGACTCATGAACATCATGACCATCGCTTGAGATACTCTAATGAGGAAGATGAAGACCTAGAATCTAGAAGGCATAGAGATAGAAGAGAGGATTGAGAGAGGTATGAGCATCAAAGAAGGCATCACTACAATAGATCTCATGAATCCAATCACGATAATGAACCCCTATTGGCTACTCAAAGTATGATCAACATTAGGGAAGTAGTTTATATCCCAACCAAGCACATAAGGGATAGCCATATCAAGCGGCTAGACATGAATAACATGCCTAGATTTGAGGGTGGTTACAATGCTAATCCTCAACACCACCTTTAAGCATTCCACAATGCCTGCACCCTGCAAAACATAGAAAGTGATTGGCAGAAATTGAAGTTGTTCCCAAGGACACTTGTGAAGAAGCAGAAAGTTGGTACAACTCACTTGAACCAAAATCAATCATGAGATGGAGTACCATGCTAGAACTTTTTAATGCCAAATATAAAACTTATTCCTAGATGTCCAATCTATGAAAATAGATCCAATGATGGAAAAAAGGCATCCATGAATCTCTTGATGTGGCAATGGGCCGATATTATTCACGTTACATAGATGCCCAAGCCATGGATTTTCTCAATAGGAGAAACTAAGGCACATTGTTGGTGGGCTTTGAAACAAGACTAGGAAGATCCTTGGGGTTTATGCCCAAGGTTGATTATTTCAAATTTTTTCCCATTGGAAACAAAGGTTAATCAATCAAGTGGCTAAGAAAGAGTGCAAATTAAGAAAAAGAGAATAAGCAAAAGAACATAACAAAGATCCATCAATTAGAAAAAAGGATGCAAAATTTTATGACTCATAAGAAGAATAGACCTTGGGCCAAGTGATTCAAAAGAAGACTCTACCCATTCAAAAATCTATCACTAATATAGCAGCTAAGGTAGAGAAGATGTGAGCTTCAAGGGATGAGAAGTTTGCAACAACTTTAAAGATAGTGGAGGAATGAACGAAGCAAGCCTTCGATAAAGGTAAGGATAAGAAAATAAAAGAAAAGAGATTTCAAATGAAAAGGAAAAGTAGCTTCAGTGGCTGAATGCTCAAAAACAAGCTCTAAGGATGAGGAAGGATGTGTAGTGTGCCAATATGAACATCCTAAGGGATGTTTTTCTATGATGGTGCATTTACAAGAATTGGGGGTATATGCACTAAACCCTAACTTTATCAAGAAGTAGATGCCTAAATAGTTACCTTACTCCCAAGGTAACTACAAGCAAGCCTTCCAACCAACATACTATCCTAGTGGAGCCTACCCACAGTCACAAGAGTAGTATCATTAGCATTGGAAATAGCCCCAATCATGGGCCATGCCACCACCATGCCAACAATATCCATATTAGCAACTAGACCCATATGAATACTATGTGTAACATCTAATCTCTCAAGGAAATGTAGTTGTTCAAGCTCCACAATATTATCCAATTGAATACCATAGACTAACATCACCAAGGATAAACTAAAACTCATACATGCATGCTTAACTAGCTGGTTCCTCAAATCAACATCCCAATCCTTTACCACTAGTGCCACCTTCTGTAATGCAGGGGTGTTGGCGACTATTTGGGACACAACCACCAACGAGTGTCCTCAAACAGGATTTAGGTGCTTGCTAGTCTCTTGCAACATCAAGGCCCAGATACCTCCAAAGAGACTTAGTAGTTAATGTGAGTATGTGTGTGTGCTGTTGTAAAACATGAAATGGTTGGGTTGTGTGTAAAATTGTAAATGACTTATCTTAAAAAGATTCAACCAACTTTGCAAAGTACTGTGAGTTGTCGAGAGTTCCTATTTTGTTCAATTTCCTAGGCTATGTGGTCCTTATAATACCTACTTGTAACAAATAAAGTTTTGCAAAAACATTTGAGCACAACTCCGCGAATCTACTTCTAATTTTCCCCAGAGAAAGAGATAGTTCCACAAGAAAACTAGAAATAGAGCAAGATTCAATGGAAATAGAAAGAAGAGAAAAAGAAAGCAGATTTGTGTAAAGATCTCAAATGTTTAAACAAGGTAAAATGCTATGAGTAAACACTTCACAATAAAGCTATCTCAAATTCAATTACTACAAATTGTTTAAACTTCCAAGGCTTAAATAAGCAATTTCTTCAAGACAATCCTACTATGCTACCAAAATTTTTTTTTTGCATAAACTATCACGTACCAGACTCTATTTTGGCTAGATAATGGATGTCAACAATTGCATTCAACAGAACCTTCAAAAGACTTAACAATTTATGATTGAAATACCACGGAGATTCACTTTAAAGATAAAAGAAGTTATTCTAGTCCTATCAAAATACCAAATATTTTCTAAACCCTCTTAACTATTGAATCGTTCAACGGCTTGACTACATGCAGAGGCTCTCTTACAACAATCTCAATAACAGTTCTTATACGTTGCACATAACAAAATGCAATACTAAAATGCTCTTAAGGCTTTCAAACACAAGCTCTTCTATGGAAAAATTTTAATAGAAATTTTCTATCATGCAACAAGAACAATAAGAGCAGTCTAAAAATCCCAAAATTACTTGCCAAGCATGATACTATCTAAACCACTAGCTAAATAATTTAAATAGAAAAAAAAGCATAACTCACAGGAGTATGAAAAAGAGGCTGAAATGTTGTCTTTAACAAGTCATCTTACAAGCATTCTTTCACAATGTCTTCTTTACAAATGCTCTTCTCCCCCCCCCCCCCCCCCCAGCCACCAAGACCCTTAAAGCCTTTTTATAGGGTCTCATAGGTAGTTAGATATTACAAAATATCTTGGGTAACTTCTTTCCCAAGTAAGGAAGTTATAACTTGACCAACAAGTTAGGAGATATTACTTACCCAACAAGTTAGGAAGTTTTAACTTATACATGAAGTTAGGAGAAAATAATGCTAACATTGGCATGTGTCTTTACAAATATTTCTTTCATAAGAAGTCACAACCTATATAATAATTTTAGGAAATAAAGCCAAGATCTCTATCTTGTTTAATCCATTTAACCTTAGTCCAAGATCAAGTTTCTCAAACACCATGATGGCCATTGCAATAACCACTCCATGCAATTGTCATTTTATTTTTGTTGCACGTGAGAAAATATGCTAAAATTATTTTTAGCCACCAAACCATATGAAATTGGAACTTTATTTTGTTACTTTGATTTCAAGTGTTCAGGTTTTGTTCTTGCTTTCAGCGATGACGGTTTTCTTCAGAATAAGCCATAACCATGATTCATCAGCTAAATAATCTTCCAGTTGATTTGATACTGAGCTTAGATACTAAGTCCCTGTGCCCGATCTTCTGGCCACGTCCACAAGCCTCCGTATTTTCCATAGCAGAAATGTCATTCCACTAATTCAGTTGTGCACTTGTCTCGTTGTGTCTTCGTGTCTTTGTAGCCACACTTGATGGATTGGTAATGATGATGACGGATGCGTTGGAGTCAGGCGTTGCTGTGTTTGTAATTTCTATTTGTAGGTTCATCATTACAAGAATCCAGACATGAAAACATTTTTGTTATGTGCCAAGCTTTGCCTTAGGGTTTATGTTTAATATTTCACGTCTTCTCATTGCTATTTGTCATATCCTGCATTTGAAACAAAATAGAAACCCTACTACGTTTTTCTTTTTGAGTGCAGACTCCATTCTCTAGACACTGCGGATCATTGAAGGAGATCTTATTTTTCTTTGGTTCTAGCAACAAATGATAAACACAATTTGGGGTTGCAACCGCTTGAAATTTTTGCCCCAAATTCACATAGGGCTTTCTACGTTTTTCTTTCTGTAAACTAAAAATTATTGTATTTATTTTCTGAATCAAGGATGGTCACTGTATGATTTGGATGTCAATATTGGCAAGATTTTGATATGTTCTTAATGCTTGTCTTGCTGTTTTTCTTCTAAAATCATTTTTATTCATAACCTATTCTTGTTTTTGTGGTTTTAATTGCTGATTCTAATGCAAAGTATATACAAAGTGTTTGACAAATTGCCTTTTTCCAGTGTCTCTACTTTTGTTGTCAATAAACATTACTGTGACATCCAATTCTCAATTCTTTTATATACTGCTAACTACATTTTAACTATTATTCTTTTTCTCTCTTCTTCTTCTTTTTCTGCACTTCATATACAAGGCACATGAACAAATAGCTTCATGAAGACTACTAAAATTTCCAATGACTAATTTACCATCAATTGCAATTACTTTGATTCTTCATTTCTTTCTTCTTTAAATTTAGATGTTATTTCTCTTTATCCACAAGCTGAAATTTTGTTTATTCTAACAAAGTGCAGCAGCCTTTCCTCCAATCTTTCAGCATCTAAAATTGCTTTGCAATGGATCTTTAAAAACTCCCTTATGAATTTAGTGAGAAAACATAGCTAATAGTTTGTGGAATTCTTGTCACTTCTCCAACTATGAATAAGAGAGTACTAAAAATTGCAAAAACCTTTAATCAATTTTATCTTACCAACCTGTTCCATGAAATGGCCAAAATGTGCCAACAAGGGGAAAATACCATCTCAACCATAATAGAAAAGTGCAACCAAGATAGTTAATATACAAGAGGAAGTAATCATGCATGAAACATGATCCAGGAAATGATTGTTCTTCTAAAGGAGTCTACAAAGGGTTCAAAGGATGAAGAGCACATCTACTTCAGTGCCTTCCATGTTCAATCCTCCAAGACATAAGGAGCTTTCATCATCATCTAATGTCAATATGATAAATATCATGCTAACATAAATAATATCAGATTGGATAAAGGCATGACCACTCCCAAGGAAACGAATTAATCTAGGGATTCCTTTGATTTATTTATAAGTAGCTAGAAATTTACCATGCAAAGCTCTATTAGATTCAAGTTCTAGAGTAAATATGATCTCTTAAGCAACATATAAGACATGGAACCTACCACCCTTGAAGAAGTTAAACATCAAGTTAGAGCTTGTTGATCAATCTATCACCATTCCTTTGGGATAGATAGTAGATGTGACCACTATCAATGAGTGGTCTTATCCAATAAACTTTCTTGTAATATATGTGAAAAATGATGACAAGGAATTTCTAATCATTATGGAAAGAGCATGGCTTAGCACAATAGATGCTAAGTTAAACATGAGAGATTTATCTATAGAAATATCTAAAGAAGACATTCATGGAGCCATACATACACAACAAATTCCATGCATTACTAATAATAAAAAAGGTTCTGGTTGTGGACTGACACTTTAGAATGCCAACACAATCATTTCATTAGCCCACAACAAATGGGAAAAACAAGTGTGTGCACAAAAATAAACAAGGGTCACTAAACCAAAAGGTACCCTGTGGTCACAAACTGAGAACTTAAAATTGTTCAAAACATGCATAGAAGAATTTGAACCACTCATTAACTCCTTTTCTAAGAAAATGTCCTCAACTAAGAACTTGCAAACAAAAATATTAAACCATAATCATACATGAATAGACAGAGTAAATAAGGACTTAGATGATTAAAATTCAATTACCATCAAGATTACATGGAATGATAACTGAAAAACTAAGTCACTAAGGATAGTAAGTAAGAAACCTCAAGTATATGATCTAGGGGAACTAAGGTCTATTTTTTGAACACTTACCCATGAGTTCAATCATGTGGGAGATGCCTTATCATGACGTAGGAATTAATAAGTGTTTTTCAACTTTTTGGTTTTTCTAGTTTTTGTTGTTTATAATTTTTGTTATACCTTTTTCTTTTCTTAATACTTTTTGACATTCTTTGATATCTTTTCATTCTTTTATTCTTTCCAATTTCTTAAAAATTTTCATAATTCTTTGACATCTTTCCAATTCTTTGATAATTGTTCATTCTTTTAAACATTTTTCATTCTCTTCATCTTTTTCCATTTTTACTATTTTTTAATAGTTTTTCATACTTTTTTTTATTTTCCTTAAACATATTTTTGATTATTAATAAAAACACACCAAGAATAAGGCAAGATGTAGTCCCAATAAGGTGAAGATTTCTCTATGTTATCAAGTCATAAGGGATTGATTATTTGTACAGTGAGACCAAAACATCCATCCACTCATTCCAACAATAAGAGGTTCTTACCATGGCCATAATGACATTCTTTTTCTAATAAAACTAAGAACAAACTTGTGAGCATTATGCCTGGATAGAAAAGTGAAGAACCAAGTGAGAATGTGACATCAAGGGGATTTGTGGAATCTCTTGGATCACTTTTGCATGTTCTATCATGTTTCTAAGGTTGTAATAATATCCTTATAGATCTAATGAAAAATTAGAATAAGAGTAACATAAGTGTTGCCTTACAATGTCACTAGAAAGACATGTTACCCATGCCTGAAGGTAGTCTTCTAGTAAGGTTGACACAGTTAAAATAAGATCTATGCACATAATAAATTTCTAGGGGTCCCACTGAAAAGACACGTTATCCATGCCTAAAGGTAGGTGGCTTCTCAAAAATATAAAAAATTTAAATAATAAGTATAATAAATAAACTCCTCTCTTGGGCAAAACACCAAGTGATGATACTCCTTGCAATAGTAATAGACTTATGGTTGTGAATCTAAGAGGTGAAGCAATGCGATGTCATTGGAAAGTGGTTTGGACTTGGTTTGAATCTTGGATCAAAAGGCTAATCATTACTTTAACCACTAATAAAACACAAGGATTCATTATGCCTATGGTAAGACACCTCACATCTTGATTTTTGCAATCTCTTTAAAGTCCATCTCATCTCACTATATAATTACTCATACCTTATGGTTTTGTGCAACATAACATAATTTTTCCAATTTGGTGGTACTAACATGTGTGTCTTACTAGACAGGTATGCATTACATTGAACTCCTTGAGTGCCTAAGGATACTTTTAGGCATGGTTATAGAAGGGCACTAAGGGATGGAGCCTGCTTTGGGAAGAACCCACTTACGTAACTCTTGTATTTCATACTTTAAGAATAATACCACATCATGTTGAACCTTCCAAGAATAATAAATGTCAATAAACACTTCCCTTAACATCCACTAACTCTATTTATATGCAAAAAATTCATTCCCTTCTCATCCATCTTATACATACTTAATAAATTTTTGTAGCCCAAGATTCCTTTGTCATAGACTTTCAACAATTTTTTTTCATAACTATAGCATCATATCCACTCCAAGACCCTCTAGACATGCTTCATATCTTCTAGACATTTGATTTGACTCATTTTTTCCATAAAAATTTCAAGAAAAGTTTGAACTTTTTAAAGGCGATATCAGAGATCCTACGATATTGTATGTACAAAATATGATCTAAGATATTGTGCATATAAATTTAGTATCTATATGTGCAATAGTTAGCCATTTTTTCTCATTCCTCATTTGCAAAGAGTTGAGTTTTTACCTTTTCTTTTTCTTTCAACACTCTAACACACTAACTTCCAAAAGCCATAACTTCACCCTTGTAGCTCCGATTTCCAAAATTCTTGAACCTTGTTGATCCTAGAGCTTTCAACTTAGCCAGGGCAGGGGGTGGTAGGGTTACTTAACATGATATCGCTAAAATTTAAGCCAACAAAATATAACTCCCAAAGATATCTTAAAGGGTAGTATAAGGAAATAATAAGAATTCCATAATTTGTTAATCAAACTAAGGTCAAAAACACTTAAAAAATCCTCTTAATGTACCATACCAACTATTTTAGGTCATAAATAAGAGAAAAACTAATAACTGTGAAGGATTATAAGGGAAATAACACCTAAAGGGATTCCTTGGTTTATTTTTCAAATTTTCTAACTTTGCAATCATAATAAGCTAAGAAATTTATCTATCTAAGGGTACGAGTAAGGAAAAGAGCTATTAAGAATTGATATAAACATTTTAATAATTTCCAAACCCTTATTGATTATAGATGGCCCTAAAAAGACAGGTAGAAAGAGAACCTTTGCAGCCAGCAAGTAAAAGATTGAGAGGTCATGGAAGGAGTCTCAACATGCAAGTACAACATGCAGAGCAAGAGGATCAATCTTTTAGCATTCATCAAAAAACACTTTCCACAGAGAAATCTACCTAGGTGGAGGCCAAAGTTCCATAAGCACCATAATAAGGACAACACCTCATACTATTACTAAAATTCCTTGAGGCCATCTAGGAGAAAAAAATCATGTCTATAATGATCGTAGAGCTAAACTTTGGTCCATTTATGGAATTTTCTTCAAAAATGATGAAGATGTAACTCCAACCATCACCATTATGGCCTATAATCATAAGCAATGAAGAATGGTACTTAGGAGAGACATACCAATTTTGGCACAATAAGCAGGCTAATGCAATGGTCAAAATTGAAGAAGTTTCAATATCTTATTCCATACAGATAATCGCTAAACCCCTTAATCTACTCAATGAAGGGGCAAAGATGGCACAACTCTCCACTAGATCAAACATTGATGCAAGGAGATTGTGGTTGCATTGGGCATATGGCAAAGAGGACAAGGATTACAATGAATTGACATCAAAAGAAAATATCTATTTCAAAATTGGCACTTATCACCTATTACCCATAAAGAGATTAAATAGAATATCAACTTATGCAGCTAGAGGAAGCACCATTCTAATGGGGAAATTCAATGCAAACATCACCCATCTCTACTTCCTCGAGATTCAAAGATAATTTGAGAAAAAAAAGATTGGGAAGTTAACACTTCCATTCCCTTGCATTATTATAAAGCTATGCACATGAGCTAGAATTCTAGGGTACACTAACGACATCCCTAGTGATGAGCAATGAGGTATCCCTACACTCAACTATATGAATACGAGCATCCATGCACAATCCGGTTGAATTCCAAGGACTAAGTGCCTATGCGCCTTTGTGGAACAAGAATGGGTTTATTAATTGTTGTCTTTCCAAGCTTACTTGTATGTCACAATTGTATGGTTAACTAAACTTAAGGCATATGATTTTTATACTTTTTATGTGTTTTTATGTCCTGCTACTAATAAGGGAAGAGAGAGATAACTAAGTTACTAATTTAATTTGACTACTTATTAACTAGGCTCTAACTAATCCTAACACCAGTCTCGCTTGCCATACACATCCTGAACTAGTGCAATACTACTGGGCTTACCAAACGCTAATCATTACTAGGTTACCAAGTGTTACACACATGCTCGAAGTGATCGTACTATGTGTGCCTACTTAGGAGAGTTGTAGGATGAGAGAGAATCATTAATTAACTAAAGAAAGCATTAAGTAATAGTAATTAACATTAATTAATCTATTCTAAATGTTGCAAGGTTTATCACAAAGTTTGTCTTTATTGCCGCACACAAGGTATGCTTAGGTACACAATGCTCGAATAAGGATCCATTCACTTTATGACTCCTACTGCGGGCACACAGAAATAATTGTAACTCTAAGAGGGAGAAAAGGCAAGGGTTTGGGTAAGGGACTAAGACTAACTATTGCAAACCAAGTGCACCCGCCTCTTATTTATAGGCAATGAGGTAGGCTACGATATTGCATGGGAGGCCACAATATCGTGGGCATGATATCGCAGTTCATCATACCCCCATGACTGAATGAAAACTCATCCTTAAGTTCCTTACAAAATATTGGGAAGGTATGGGATTATTGACTGAATGAAAACTAACAGCGATAGGGAATAACAGACTCAAAGTGCCTGGTGAACGGATTGATAAAAATATTACAACATTGGTGTTCATGCCCTTTATGGTGAACATTGTACATGGATGACATCCAGACCTTCACTTATTCATAGCCACATGAGGGAGAAAATAAAATGAGGCATTTTGCTACCAATGCCGAGATTGCACCCTCTGTTGTTTATCCATAGCCACATGACCAGACTTATTCCCGACATAAACTTTCTAGCTCCAATCCATCCTGAGTGCATCCTCCTAGTCCAGTCCATAGTTCATGTAATTTCCATCTGCAAACACAACATAGTCACGGATGAGAAAGGATAAGTAAACCATAATGCAGTTGATACCTTGCCTCGATATAAAGTGGATTGGCTGGTGATGAGCGGTGAGGTATCCCTATGCTCAACCATATGAATACGAGCATTTCACGCATGATTTGGTCAAATTTCAAGGACTAAGTGCTTATGAGCCCTTATCAAACAAGGACAAGTTGGTTGATCGTTGTCTTCCCAAGCTTACCTATATGTCATGATTGTATGGTTAAGTAAGCTTGAGGCATATGATTTTTATAGCTTTTATGTTTTTATGTCCTGCACTAGTAGGGAATTAGAGAGGTAACTAAGTGACTAACTTAACTTAACTACTCATTAACTAAGTTCTAGCTAATCCTAACACTAGCATCCATTCCCACTTGCTGTACACATCCTGAACCAGTGGAACACTACTAGGATTACCAAACACTAATTGTTACTAAGTTACCAAGCATTACACGCATGCTCGAAGTGGTCATGCTTGTGTAATTTAACGATTTGCTTAATTGATTAGAATGAGTTTTTGTGCTAATAACAGAAATGTAAAGTGCATAAAATAAAATAAAATAAATGTGCAAGAAAAAAATCTCAAGTGTTGCAAGGATGAATCAAAGAGCTCATCTTTATTGCCATACACAAGGTGTGTTTAGGTACATAATTCTCGAATAAAGACCCATCCACACTTAGACCTCCTACTACAAGCACTTGGAAAATACTCTAACTTTCAAATAGACTACAATAGTTTTGCTACTTGACTACTAAAAGAATTTCCTTCAATTGTGCGCCTAGGCACTGTATTTATAGGCTTGGGAGCAACTACTCTAATAATTAGAGTAAACCGCTAGAGTAACTACTCTAATAATTAGAATAAACTACTAGAGTAACTACTCTAATAACTAAATTTACTGCTCTAATAATTAGAATAAATCTCTAGAGTAACTGCTGTAATAATTAGAATAACTGCTAAAGTAACCGCTAGAGTAACCTGCTCTCATCATATCCCTACGACTGAATGAAAACTTATCTCGAGTTCCTTACAAAATATTGGAAAGGTATGAGATTGTTGACTAATTGACAATTGACGGTTGAATGGGATGACAGACTCAACGTACCCAGTGAATGGATCAATAAACATATTACAACATTAGTGTTCATGACTGATGGGACGCGATATCGCATGGGCTGCGATATCACATCCGCCATGATATTGCATCCCATGCGATATCGCGTACATGATATTGTGTTGTCCCCCGCGATATCACGTACGCGATATCACGGTGCGCCCCCAAGTCTATAAATAAGAGGTAGCTCTCCCTTGTTTCTCATTCTAGGCCTAGACTGTAGTGAAACTCTGGCAGTTTGACCTCTCCAAAGATAGAATATTTTCCATATGCCCACAGTAGGAGCTCCAAAGTGAACGGATCTTTATTCAAGCAGATATTGTACTTGAACACATCTTTGTGTACGGAAATAAAGACGAACTTCCTGGATAAACCTTGCAGTGCATGGAATAGGCTAATTAGGACTTTATTTCTTGTTATTTACTATTTACCATTTAAATACTTTATTAGTTATTAAATCTTTCTCAACCCTTCTCTCCTAGTTAAGTGCCTTAGTACGACCGCTTCAAGCACATGTGTTACGCTTGGTGATCCCAGCAACGATTAGCGTTTGGTAACCAAGGTTGCATTGGTTCAGGGTGTGAATGGTAAGTGGGAATGGATGCTAACGCTAGTTTAATTAAGACTTAGTTAGTTAGTTAAAGTTAGTTAATTAGTCTCTTCACCCTTCACCTTATCAGCATAGGAGATAAAATCGAAAAGACATAAAAATCATATACCTCAAACTTACTTAGCCATACACCATGACAACTACAAGTAAGTCTGGGAAGACAATGAATAATTAACCTTAAGTGTTCCATGAGGCGTGTAGGCACTGGATCGCGTGTGTAACGCTCATATTCGTATGGTTGAGTGTAGGGGTACCTTGCCACTCATCATTGGCGCCGTTGCTGGGGACTAAGTGTTTGTGTGCTAAGTAGAACATAGGAGGTCACTCACATCGTTGGGAGCCTAAACGAACCTTAGGGTTAATTAAACAAAAAATTATATAATGGTTAAGGCAGGAGGCAATTTTGACACAACTCTAAGTAGAACATAGGAGATCACTCACAACTCTATGCTGAATACGTTATAGGCGATTTTGACACAAGGGATTACCATCCCACAGAAGCACAATGTATAAGGGACTTAAGGCAGGAGAGCCAACATACATTATTGAAGGGCAAAGAGGTCCCACACATCCTAAGTGAAATTGGAGATGGTGAACCACTTATAATGGGTTCTCTATCAAAAGATGTTCCCCCTCCTAACAATAGTGAGGAGGTGGGGTATCAGAACCTACACTCCACGATACACAATCCTAGTTCTAATACCTATGAATGCCAACTGTTCACTGAGGGAAAAAAAACACAGGACAAGGATGGGCACTCAGATCATCATCACGATCGGGGCCGAGGCCACAGAAGAGAAGGTAGGAAACATCATCATGGCAATGGTTCTCCTTCTTCTTCCCCTTCATCTCATCATTCACCCTCTCCTTCCAGATTAGGGCGCAGCCATAAAGAGCATTACAGTGAGGATAGAGGTATGAAAAATGAGAGACCTCGATGAGAAAGTCGAGAGAGAGGATAAGGGCATGAAAGAAGGGAAAGTAGGGAACAACGTAGACATCATAGACGTCATGAAAGAGATGATCATGAAAAACCCCTACTTGCCACCCGAAGCATGCTAAATATAATGGAGGCTGTGAGGATACCAACAAGGCATCAAAAAGATAGTCGGATCAAGCGCTTAGATGTGAATAACATCCCACGCTTCGAAGGGGGATACAACGCAGATCCGCAAAATCATTTATAGGCATTCCATGATGCCTGTGCCTTGCAAAACATAAAAAACAAGTGGCAGGAACTAAAGTTGTTTCCCATGACACATAAAGGAAGCAGAGAGTTGGTACCGGTCCTTAGAACTAGAAACCATTAGGAGGTGGAGCACGATGTTAGAGTTTTTCAATGATAAATATTAGATGTACTCTATAGTTTCTAACTTGTGTAAGTAGATCCAAGGATGGAAGCAAGGTACTCATGAACCCTTGGATGCTGCCATGGGCCGCTACTATGCATTGCTACATCGTTGCCCGGGCCATGGTTATGCACAGCGGGATCAACTCCGCCACATCGTAGATGGGCTAAGGTATGAAACTAGGAGAATCCTTGGGACTTATGCCCAAGGGAGATTATCATAAATTAGATCCCATGAAATTCATCACTTGTTGGAACAAGTAGCCAAAGAAGAAGGGGAGCTATGAAAAAGAGAGAGTGCGGAAGAATATAACCGCGATCCTTCCCTCCAAAAGAAGGGAGTGAGATTCTGCGATGAAGAGGATGAGTCACCACTCGAAGAGTTGGTGAATAGGAAAGCCTTGTTGCTTTAGAAGCTAACAATGGAAGTATCGGCTAAGGTAGATGAAGTATGGAGCTCCTTAGATAGTAAAATTGAAATTGTCCTGAAGATTGTAGAGGAGTCTAAGGAGGAATGAAGTAGTGACAAGGACAAGAAAAAGTGGAGAGATTCAGGCAATGCATGTGACAAGGGTAAGGGGAAAATGAATCTCTCTGATGAGGTTGTGGATTCGAACACAGACAATGATAGTGGATGTGAGATCTACTACTATGACCATCCTAAGGGATGTTTTCCAATCATCTCACATCTACAAGAGTCTGGGATGTATGCACTCAACCCAAGACTCAATAGATGGCAGACACCCCGAAGGTTACCTTATCCCCAAGGTAACCCAAGACAGTTCCACCAACCATTGATGTACTATCCAAGTGGAACTCCACCATAACCCATCGAGCAACATCAACAATGGCAATACCCACAATCATGGGGAATGCCACCATCTAAACATCAATACCTTTACTGGCAACCAGATCCTTATGGCTACTACGTGCAGCAATCGATTTCTCAAAGTGACTCCATGGGTCACACAACTCCCCAATGTCACTACCAAGTTTGGGAGTACTTTATAGGGACTCCTTCTCCTCCAAGAGATGCTCCACACCCTTACCATCCTTCTAATCCCTCCACCTCTTTTCCATCGGTAGTTTCCATACCTCTTGCTCAAACAATGCAAGGGGAACTCCCCACTCAACCGTAGCAACGTAATGCTACGAGAGCTATAAACATTCAACCCACTACTGGTTTTGACAATCGTAAAAAGAGAAGACCTTTCTTCAGAACCAAAAGCCCAAACAAGCTCTCACAACTACAAGCGGTTGAGTCTAGGTATGCTCCTCCAACACATAAGGCTTCGAAGCACCCTTTCTTCTAACAACAGAGCTTAACGCATACGGTTATGTTAACACATACCATAACTGACTAGATCAAGGTAGGCCACCTTCCTAGGAAACTATCTGACCTTAGAAGTCCCTTAATCTACCTCCAAGTCACCAGGAATGAACCACAAGAGGCTCTTCTTAACTCAAGTTCTAAAGTCAACTTAATTTCATGAGAAATGTATCAAGCCTAGAACCCGCCCCAACTCAAGAAGAGCAACATTCAACTAGAGCTGGCTGACCAGTCCATCACCATTCCCTTGGGATTTGTGAAGGACATCGTTACCACTATGTGTGGTTGGTCCTACCCAACCAATATCCTGGTGATAGAAGTTAACAACAACGAAGGGGACTTCCCAATCATAATGGGAAGGGCATAGCTAAGCACGATAGACACATGCCTAGGGATTCGCAATCTTTCCTTGGAGATATCTAAGGTAAATATTTATGGAAAGATCGAGAAGAAGAAAGTTCGATGCATCGCCTGCAGTGATTCATCGGGTGATGAAATGGAGGAATGCTCAGCATCTCCTCCATGCAACAGGTGTGCCCTTGAAAATCTGAGACAAAGATGCCTGTATGTAGCAACCACACAAGTAATGGACACCCCGTGGTTGACAGCTAGTCGAAAGAGCAACCGACCAACATGCATAGAACGAACTAGGGGAACAACTCATGCCCATAATGAAGGCATAGATACATTGGAATATGAAGGTCGCTGACTTCCACCCCTTAATCTAAGAACATCAGTTGGGAGAAGTTGGGTTCTTCTAAGAAATTCAAATAGGCGCTCATTATTTTAGATCTCTCCCTTTCCATTCAATCATGGGGGAGATGGCCACATATGCTAATCATTTGGGGCCCTCAGTTCTTTTTAGTTTTTCTTTTGCATGTTTTTGTTTCACACGTTTTTGTTTTACACATTTTTGTTTTACACCTTTTTGTTTCACAAATTTTTGTTTTACACATTTTTGTTTTACACGTTTTTGTTTTACACATTTTTTTTTTACAAATTTCTTTAACTTTTCATGTTTTTGTTTTACAACTTCATTCATACTTTCTCATTTTGTGTGTGTGTGTTTGTGTGTGTGTTATCCACCTTGTAAGTTTGTCACCCAATAAGTGTTCTTCATGATAGTATGAACTATTTTTCATATTGATTGCTAATGTTTGATTTTTACCTTTAAGTCATGATGTTGATACTAAGGTATGGTTCTTTTGATATGGCAGGAAATGAGTTCATTTCATCCATGCATCCACCATTTCTATGGTCTCTCTCAGCTTGGAAATGTATAGTTCCTTTCTAATAAGAACTATTAACGAATTGGTGACTGGGCATTTCTTAAACTATGGAAGGACTCAAGGATTGAAAAAGGTGTGACTTTAAGGGAACTTGATGCATTTGTGTTGGCCATTCTATTGGGCGCTTGGATGCTTTCTTCTTGAGTTTTCTTACCGTTTCGACATTACCCAATCATCGGGAAGCTGAGCCAATAAAAATAACAAAGTCTTTGCATGGTGTGGTTCTCACGCATAAACACATAAAACAAAAAAAAATAGAGAAAGTGAGAATTCAAAGCACACCCCTTAGAAAAAATAACCAATTGGGCTATAAGCACTGGTTATGGAACTAAAATGAAAATGTTCCCTCTAACTAAGGCCCTTCTCGCTTCCCATTCTCTCCTCCTTGTTTCGTCGGAATGGTGGTAGCTCTTGGATGAAGGAATTCTTGTTACTTTAAGGGGATGGATTGGCCGAATGTATTGATGTGAAGTCACTGGAGGTGGTTTGTTGAGGCTGAACTTGGAATGGGACCTGCTAAGTCACATTAACCATGAACTACACAAGGGGCTGTACACCAACTTGTTCTTGGGATTCCATTCCACTCTCTCCTCTTCATCCTTCTCTCCATTATTCACCTCATTGTCGATTGTATCATTAGTGTGTATCTTGGTTGATGCATTTTTTTCTTTTTGGTAAATTCTTGTGGTTAAGACTTTAACTCTTGTTCCAAATGACATTCCCAGAGCCTATGGACTCTTTGAATGTGGGTTTGTCAGGGCATTAAGGGCATGAGCCTACTTTGGGGAGGACCCACTGACAGTCCTATTTGGTGCACCAATTAACTTCTTTTCCCTAACATTTTTGCAATCTATTTTATTTTGTTCATTTCCATCTTGACATCCATTTCATCAACGTTATAGTTATCTCTTTTTCTTCATCTTTCTTATTCCTTTTCTTTTTCCATTCTCTCGCTACCGGAGATTCGCAGTTAGTCATGGGGGTATAGGGCCCAATTTTTTCGATTTTCTCCTAACCCCTACACCTTTGGTAGTCATCAATATTATATCTCCAGACCTGTATCAGCCATACCACAACTCAACCAATGGACCTTTCACCAAAGCAAGGTATCAACTACATTGTAATTCATTTACCCTTGCTAATATAAAGACTATGTTGTGTATGCAAATGGCAATCATACAACAATGGATTGGATCTGGAGGGAACACCTGGAATGGAGTGATGCTAAGTAGCTATGCAAGGAGCAAGATCAATGATGCACTTACAGATGGACAACAAAAAGCACAATCTTGGCGTTGGTAGCAACAACACTTCTTTCTCTCTCTCTCTTTCTCAGTTGCCAAATAAGATCTAATGTCAATGTAATAAGGTGTTCACTCTTGTTGTCACGAACACCAGTTTTTTCTTGTTTGTAATGATGATCCGTTCACATGTCTTCCCATTAGTTTCATTTGAGTCAATAATCGCATACCATCCCAATATTTTGTAAGGAACTCGAGGACGATTTTTCATTCAGTCATGGGGGTATGATGGGATGCGATATCACATGGGCCGCGATATCGCATATGCGATATCATGTCATCCCTTCTATAAATAAGAGGCGGCTCTTCCTTGTTTCTCATTCTAGGCCTAGACTGTATCGAAACTCTGGCAGTTTGACCTCTCCAGAGATAGAATATTTTTCATGTGCCTATAGTAGGAGCTCCAAAGTGAACAGATCTTTATTCGAGCAAATATTGTACCTAAACACATATTTGTGTACGAAAATAAAGATGAGTTTCCTAGATAAACCTTGCAGTGCATGGAATAGGCCAATTAGGACTTTATTTCTTATTATTTAATGTTTACCATTTAAATGCTTTATTAGTTATTAAATCTTTCTCAACCCTTCTCTCCTAGTTAAGTGTCTTAGTACAACCGCTTCGAGCACGTGCGTTACACTTGGTGATCCCAACAACAATTAGCGTTTGGTAACCAAGGTTGCATTGGTTCATGGTGTGAATGGTAAGTGGGAATGAATGCTGACGCTAGTTTAATTAAGACTTAGTTAGTTAGTTAAAGTTAGTTAATTAGTCTCTTCACCCTTCACCTTATCAGCATAGGAGATAAAATTGAAAAGACATAAAAATCATATACCTCAGACTTACTTAACCATACTCCGTGACAACTACAAGTAAGTCTGGGAAGACAACAAATAATTAACCTTAAGTGTTCCATGAGGCATGTAGGCACTTAGTCTACAGAGTTTGACCAGATCGTGCGTGTTACGCTCGTATTTGTATGGTTGAGTGTAGGGGTACCTCGCCACTCATCAATGACCATTGTGATGAACACTTGTACATAAATGACATCCAAGCCTTTATTTGGTAGCTTGTAGAGAAAGAGAGAGAAATAAAATGAAGCATGTTACCACTAATGCTAAGATTGCACCTTCCGTTGTTTATCCATAGCCATACCACTAGAATTGCTCCTTTCATAAATTCTCTAGTTCTGTTCCATCCTGAGTGCTTCCTCCAAGCCTAGTCCATTATTTATATGATTTCCATCCACACACACAACACAATCACAAATGAGTAAGGATATATAATCCACAATGCAGTTGATACCGTGCCTCGATATGAAGCGCATTGGTTGAGTTGTGGTTTTGGCAGAAACTGGTTCAGAGATTTATCACTGGCAACTACCCAGGGTGTAGGGGTTAGGCAATTAGTAAAATGGAAAAAATTGAAAAATTTGTGTCAAGGTCCCCATGACTAAGAGCAAACCTCTGATAGCTATAAGATGGAAAAATATGAGGAGCAAGAAAGATGGGAAAAATAACAATGGCAACACCAAGAAAATGGATGCCATGGATGGGGATGAAACAAGAAATGATTGATTGTAGGAAATGTTTAAGGAAAAGAAGTTAATAATTGCACAAAAAAGGAATGCCAATGGGTCCTCCCTAAAGTAGGCTCATGCCTTTTATGCCTTGAAAAACCCATAAACTAAAGAGTCTGTAGGCTCTAGGAATGTCATTTGGAAGCAAGAGTTAAACACTTACCCACAAGAATTCACTAAAGAAAAACAATGCATCAACCCAAAATGGGCTAATGATAAAATCGACAATGAGGTGGAAAATGGGAAGAAAGATGGAGTGGAGAGAATGGAATGGAATCCCAAGAACAAGGTTGTGTAAAGCCCGTTATGTATTTCATGGTTAAGATAACTAAGTAGAACTCATCCCAAGTCTAGACTCAAACCAACCACATTCAGTGATCTCGCATCAACACACTTGACCAATCCATCCACCTGAAGAAAGAAGACTGCTTCCACAAAGAGTTACCACCGTTCTGAGAAGACAAGATGGAGAAGCAAGAAGCAAGAAAGGGCCTTAGTTAGAGGGAACCTTCAGGCATGGGTAACATGTCTTTCCAGTTCCATAACCAGTGCTTGTAGTCCATATTACTTTATTATGTTTAAGGGGTGTGCTTTGAATTCTCACTTTTCTCTTTTTTTCTCTTTTTTTTTCCATGAGAACCACACCATGCAAAGACTTATTTTTATTCACTCAACATCCTGATATTTGAACAATGTTAGAATGGTGGAAAACCCAAGAAAAAGCATCCAAACACCCAAGAGAATGGCCAACACAAATGCATCGAATCCCCTTGAAGTCACATCCTTCTCATCCTTTGAGTCTTTCCTTGGTTTGAAAAATACCCAGCCACCAATTCATTAATAAGTTTACTTAGAAAAAATGGATTGTACAATTCCAAGCCAAAGGAGACCATAGAGTTGTATGGATGAGTTGACGGCATGGACTCATTGCCTATTTTACCAAAAGAACCATACCTTAATATCAACATCATAATTCAAAGGTAAAAACCAAACATTAGCAATCAATATGATATAATTCAATCCACCATCATGAGCACTTATTGGATGATGAATAAAGGTAAATCAAGCAATCAAAAAAATAGTAAAAATATGAATGATGGTATTAAAAAAAAAAAAGTTGGAAAAATGTGTAAAACAAAAATATAAAAAGAGCTGAGGACTTAGAATGGTTAGCATTAGTGGCGATCTCCCCCATGACTAAGTTGGAAGGAGGAGATCTGAAATAGCGAGTAAGGTTGTCCACCAACAAAGGTAGTATGAGTACTGGCTAACCTAAGCTCATGGAAAGGTTTGGTTTATTGGACATTAACCAAAAATTTCTTATCTGGGCTCTCAAGTTTGTATATCATCATGGCCCTTAAAGGAAAATTTGCATGAATGACATAAGATCCTTCCACAACATTTGAAATTTGGTACGTTGTGGCACATGTGTGGGATTCTAGTAGAGAACCTTATCTCCCTGTTGATATTTAACTTTTCTAATCCTTAGGTCATGACGTTATTTATTAAAGGCCTTATGCAATTCATTAGATGATAGGGCGGCCAATCAGTTCTCATCTAGCAGGTTAAGGGTCATCAACTGTTGTTTTTGTGCTAGATTGAGGTCAAGGTTGAGGTCACATGCCATGGATAGTGTACAAAGCTCAGTTTGAATGGGAAGCGTTGGTAATTTACCGTACACTAACTCATAGGGAGAGTAGCCTATAGGAAGTTTCCATGTGGAGCAGTATGCCCAAAGAGCATCATTCAGTTTACTGCTCCAATCTCGCCTAAACTTGCTAATGGTTCTTGTCAATATTTTTGTAATCTCCCTGTTAGTGACTTTAGCTTGACCGTTCGCTTGGGGACGATATGGTGTAGTCAATTTGTGCTAAACCCCTAAGCATTGCATTAATTTTCAAAAAGTTGCACCTATGAAGTGTGTACCATTATCTGAAATACATGCATGAGGCACACCAAACCTATTTATGATTTGTTGTTGAACAAATCGTGAAACTATGGATGATGTACAATCCTTAATAGTAGCTGCTTCTGCCCATTTTGTAATGTAATCAATGGCAACAATAATATAAGCTTTTCCATTGGACATTGGTGTAATTGGGCCCCATATGTCGAAGGGTTTTAAAGGTTGGATCCATTGTTGCGAACCCTCCATTCTAACAATCATCCCCCCATCACATTGACAACACTCACAAGATTAGATGAAACGATGGGTGTCCTGAAATAATGTAGGCCAATAATATCTTGCAAGCAAGATCTTAATGGTTGTTCATCTCCCAGCATAATGACCCCCACAAGGACCCTCATAAGTGTCTTGGAGAACTCGCAATTGAGCTACATCAGGAACACACCATTGACCCAAGCCATTAGGACATCCTTTGTAAAGTTGCTCATTGATTTCCATAAAATACTTGGCTCAATGAAGAAATGGTTGTTTCTTTTTAGTGTCAAACCCTTGTGGTGTTTGTTGTGTAAGGAGATAGGTGAGAATGCTACTATACTAGTTTTTCTCCATGGTTACTTGATTATTCACTGCACCTACAAAGACGAGTTCATTTGGGAAATAATCAAAAATTGGATACTCATCCTCTTTATTGTCCCATCGCAACCGAGATAAATGATCAGCAACTACATTCTCAGTGCCTTTACGATCGATCATTATAAGATTGAACTCTTGTAAGATTACAAGCCATCATATGATGTGAGGGCTTACCATTGGCTTATTCATTAAGAACCTTATTGCACTATGATCTGTGTGTATGAATACCTTATAGCCCAAGACATAGTGTCTAAATTTTTCTAGTGCAAACACTACAACCATTAATTCTTTCTCTATTGTAGTGTAGTTAAGCTGTGCACCAGCAATACTTCTACTTGCACAGTGGATGTAATAAGGACATTTTTGATCATCTAACTATGTAAGTATGGCTCCTAAAGCATAGTTGGACACATCAATCATTATGTGGAATGGTCTCGAATAGTCAGGGGCTTGTAGAATGGGTGCTTATACGAGCCTCTGTTTTAAAGTTTGGGAGGCTAGTTCTCATTCCTTGGTCCATTTGAAAGGTACATCCTTTTTCGTTAGTTCAACCAATGGTTTTGCAACCTTTGAAAGGTTCTCAATAAACCTTCTGTAGTAGCCAATGTGTCCAAGGAATGACTAGATATCTTTTACAGATTCTGGTTTATGGGTAATTCCTTGGATAACTTTGATCTTTTTAGGGTTTACCTCTATCCCTGTTCGTGAAATTTTATGCCCTAGTACGATGCCTTCTTGAACAATCAAATGGCTTTTCTACTAGTTGAGCCTTAAATTGGTTTCTACACATCATTTTAATACTTGTTCCAACCGGTCCAAGGCTTTATCAAAGTTTACTCCATAGGGGGAGAAGTTGTCCATGAAGACTTCCACACCATTTCCTATCTGCTACTGGAATATGCTTAGAACTAATCATTGAAATGTTGCAAGGGCATTGCACAAGCCAAACAACATCTATTTATATGCAAATGTTCCCCAAGGACTGGTGAACATTGTATTGGCTTGGTCTTCTAGGGTTATTTGTATTTGGTTGTACCCACTATGCCCATCCAGAAAACTATAGTAGTGATGCCCTGCAATGGTATCTAAGACTTGGTCTATGAATGGCAATGGAAAGTGGTCTTTAAATGTTTCCATATTTAGTAGCCTAAAATCTATGCACACCCTCCATTTGCCTCCTTTTTTAGGTACTATAACTAAGGGGCTAACCCATTCGCTATCAACAATGGGGTAGATGAACCCAACTTTTAGAAGCTGTTCAGCTTTGGGTTCAATTGCCTCTACGGTTGTCTTCGAGGCTTCATGGAGGGATTAGAGTAAATTATATGTTGGCATATCCTAGGATCTATTCCAGTTAATTTAGGATATGACCAAGCGAAGGCTTTTGACCATTTATTTATCACTTTCAGTCGTCTTTCTTTTTGTTGCGAAGCCAACTTCACATTAATAATTGTTGATTTTCCATTTTTAAGAAACATGTATTCCATACCGGTGGGCAATGATTTGAGCTCAAGGGGCTCTTTCTTGAACTTATCAGAGATTTCCAACGTCCCCTAGTTGATATTCTCAAGGTCAAGACTTGGAAGTTAATGATGGACTTGCTCCAATGTGTCTATGCTATCGATGTAAGTGCAAGTCAAACCCTCAGTTGGTTCCATGCATATACTTGAACTGCTCTCTTGATCAGCTATCAACCACTGGGTGTCTTCCTCTCTTGTGGCTGCTACATATAGGAATTTTTGTATATTTGTCACTTTTGCACACTGGTTGCATCTAGGCAATGTTAAATGTTGCACAAACCATGACTTCTTCACGCAATTACACCCTGAGTCACTGTATGCGATGCATGGAACTTTCTTCTTCTCGATCTTTCTGAATGTATTTTCCTTTGATATTTCCAAGGAAAGATCATAGATTCCTAGGTGTGCATCAATTGTACTTAGCCATGCTCTTCCTATTATGATTGGGAAGTATCCCTTATTATTGTTTACTTGAATTACTAAGAAGCCAGTTGGATATGACCATCCACAAATAGTGGTAACAATGTCCTCCACTAGTCCCAATGAGATAGTGATGGATTAGTCGGCCAACTCTAAATAAATGTTACTCTTTATTAGTAGAGGCAAGTTCCAGACCTTGTAATTTTCTTGAAAAATCAAGGTGACACTAAAACCTGAACCCAATATAGCTTTGCATGGCTCATTTCCAACAATTTGTAGATATATTAGAGGACTCCCAGGATCAGAGAATTTCCTAGGAAGATGGCCAACTTTTATCCAATTAGTTATGGCATGAGTTAACATGATTGTATGTGTTGAGCATGGTTTTTGGGTTGAAGGGAGCTCTGAAGTTTTAAGTGGTAGTGAGGTGGTTGAAGAATTAGCCACTTGTGGTTACAAGGGCTTAGTTGGACTATTGGTTCTAAAAAAAGGTCTTTTCTTCATGCATTTTTCAAAACCAACAGTAGGTTGAGGGTTAATAGCCCTTGTGGCATTATGTTGCTACAGTTGGGTAGGGATTTCACCTTGCATAGTTGGACCAGGTGGTAATGGAGTTAAGGGTGGAAGAGGTGCAGTCGAATGAGAAGGATGGTATGTTTGTGGAACATCACCCCTAGAAGAAGGAGTCCTATAATACTCATGAGCTCGATAGTGAGGTTGAGTAGTAACGTGACCAGTAGAGTCATATGGAGAGACTAGTTGCTGCATGTAATATCCATATGAGTTAGGTTGCTAGTAAGGATACTGTTGCCTTGGTGGTGGCATTCCCCATGATTGTGGGTATTTCCATTGTTGATACTGCTCGATCGATTATGGCGGAGTTCCACTTGGATAATACATTAAGGGTTGGTGGAACTATCTTGAGTTACCTTGAGGATAAGGTAACCTTCAGGGTGTTTGCCTTTTGTTTAATCATGGGTTGAGTGCATACACCCCAAACTCCTACATATGTGAGATTATAGGACAACATCCCTTAGGATGGTCATATTGACATATCTCACATCCACTATCATTGTCTGTATCCGAATCCACAACCTCTTCAATAATGGAAACTTTGCCTTTACCCTTGTTATTTGCATCTCTTTTTTCTTTTTTCACAATCACTACCTTGCTCTCTAGACTCCTCTACTATTTTAAGAACATTTTGAAATCTATCATCTAAGGAATCCCACATTTGGTCTACCTTTATCGATACTTCTAATGCAAGCTTTTGAATGGGCAAATTTTTCCTATTCACCATCTCTTCAAGTGGTGACTCTTCTTCATCCTCACAAAATGTTACTCCCATCTTTCAGAGGGAAGGATCTCTGTTACATTCCTCCGCACTCTCTCTTTTCCTTAGCTCACCTTCTTCTTTAGAAAATTGCTCCAATAATCTTTGAACTTGATGGTTCTTAAGCTCAAATAGCCTTCCTTGGGCATATGTCCCAAGGGTTCTTCTCGTTTCATGCCTAAGCCCATCTATGAGATGGCATAGTTGATCCCTTTTCGAATAACCATGGCTAGGACAACGATGTAGCAGTGCATAATATTGGCCCATGGTGGCATCCAAAGGTTCATGTCCTCCTTGTTTCCAACCTTGGATTTTCTTTCATAGCTTGGACACTTGTGAGTACGTTTGGTACTTATTGTTGAATAATTCTAACATGGTACTCCACCTCTGAATGGATTTTGGTTCTAAGGACCGGTACCAGCTCTCTGCTTCTTTGACTAGTGTCCATGGGAACAACTTAAGTTTTTTCCACTTGCTTCCTATGTTTTGTAAGGCACATGCATCATGAAATGCTTGTAGATGATTTTGACGATCAACATTGTACCCCTCTTCAAATTGTGGGATATTGTTCATGTCTAATCTCTTAATCCTACTATCCTTTTGGTGCCTTGTTGGGATCCTAACAGCCTCAGTTATGTCTAGCATACTTCGAGTAGCATGTAGGGGTTCATCGTGATCGTCTCGTCTATGGCATCTATGATGCCTATGTTGTTCCCTACTCTCCCTTCTTTCACGGTGTGTTTCTCTAGAGTGCCCTCCTCCCCTTTCTCAACTATTTTATCTATGACTCTCATTTGGCTTACCCTTATCCTCATGGTCTTTTTCCTTGTGACTACGTTTAGATCCTGAAGGAGAGGGTGAAGGAGACAATGAAGGTGAAGAAGAAGGAGGACCGTCACCATGTCAGTGCCTACTTCCTTCTCTTCGGTGGTCATGGCCTTGATCGTGGTTACGATCAGAACGTCCATCTTTGTCATGTGTTCATGTTCCTTTTTCAGACCCTTTATGTCTTTCGGTACCAGAATCCAGGTTATGGATAGTTGAGTAAATATTCTAATACACAACCCCTTGACCAAAGTCAATGGGAGGAACATCATTGTATGGGTGATTGCCTAAGGCAGGTTCACCACCCTCATTTTCGCTTAGGACATGTGGGACGTTCTATGATAATTTTTCCTTCATGGATTCATGACGTCTCTCCTGTTGTAAATCTCTTTGATGTTGTGCGTCTGTGGGTCAATACTCTCTCAAGTCATGATCATGCACAACATACTCTACTTGTAAGTGCTGCATACCAATTTGTGTGAGATCATGAAGAAACATGCCCAAGACAGAGCGATTAGGAGGTAACACTATGTTACCTTCTAAATCTCACCAATGCAGTTGTTCATCCTAGTGGAGGATAAAGGTAAAGTTCGGTACATATTCATCAGGATAAACATATACCACATGAAACTATTGAGGGACTGGCGGATTATCATGTGTACTATGCCTCCGATTGTTCCCTATATTAGACCTAGGCAGTGAAACACTTTCATATGAAGAAGGAGACATGATTGTCTATTCAGTGTGCAATGTATTATTATTTATTATTTTTATTTAACCAACCCCAACGATTCATTCCAATAATGTAAAAGCTTTCCTATGTTATGGCTAGAACACAAATAACAAAATCCTTGGCAACGGTGCCAATGATGAGCGGTGAGGTATCCCTACACTCAACCATACGAATACAAGCATCCACGCATGATTTGGTTGAATTCCAAGGACTAAGTGCCTATGTGCCTTTGTGGAACAAGAATGGGTTGATTAATCATTGTCTTCCCAAGCTTACTTGTATGTCACAATTGTAGGGTTAAGTAAACTTGAGGCATATGATTTTTATACTTTTTATGTGTTTTTATATCCTGCTACTAATAAGGGAAGAGAGAGATAACTAAGTCACTAATTTAATTTGACTACTTATTAACTAGGCTCTAACTGATCCTAACACCAGTCTCACTTGCCATACACATCTTGAACCAATGCAATACTACTAGGCTTACCAAACGCTAATCGTTACTAGGTTACCAAGTGTTACACGCATGCTTGAAGTGATTGTACTATGTGTGCCTACTTAGGAGAGCTCTAGGATGAGAGAGAATCATTAATTAACTAAGGAAACATTAAGTAACAGTAATTAAGATTAATTAATCTATTCTGAATGCTGCAAGGTTTATCACAAAGTTCTTCTTTATTGCCATACACAAGGTGTGCTCAAGTACACAATGCTCGAATAAGGATCCATTCACTTTATGACGCCTACTGCAGGCACGCAGAAATAATCCTAACTCTGAGAGGGAGAAAAGGCAAGAGTTTGGGTAAGGGACTAAGACTAACTATTGCAAACCAAGTGCACCTACCTCTTATTTATAGGAAATGAGGCAGGCTGCAATATCACATACGCAATATTGCAAACATGATATCACAGGTGCGATATCATGGCTCATCACCTAGGAAAGCCTAGAATGCCTCATATGTAGAGATGCTCAAACTAGTGCCTCTAAACAAAGATCAGGTAGAAAAACTAGTAGGCATTGAGGGAAGTTCAGGCATCACACTTATCGATAGCATTCCAACTATTGGTTAGCAACAATAGGTTAGGCCTAGCAGTCAACAATAGATTGAATAGTAGCAATAGCAACAATAGTAAGTTCCACCATCACTGCTACAAGATTACATGTTGTTAATGAGCCATTTACAACAAATTGCTGAAAATATAAGCTGAGGAATAAGGGAAAGGACCAATCTCTACAAATTCATCGACAATAAAATCCGGTCCATAATTTCCATAAATCCTTCTAGCAAATAGATCTCATTGTACTCAAGAGGAGGGGACGAATGATCACAATAGGTTTTTAGGAATGCTGCATCATTTCAAGTGGTGCTAGAAACTAGAGAATGAGCCACAATCATAGTTATGTAGCACCAGGATGCAGCAAGAGCAGCAAAAGTGATTACTAATCACGTAAAAGAATCCTTTAATGTTCCTATTGTGTTGCCAATAGATCTTTCTCGAGCCAAAGATGCTCAAATGTTAGTCGGTACCTTGATGACTCCTACAAATCATGAGGATGTTCTTGATATACTACTATAGATGGGATAGGTCATGCAAAATCTTTTCAACATCCCAAGGGATGTCACTGTAATTTAGTCAGAATTAATAGCCACCAAGGGGAAGCTGTTCATGGCAGAAACTAGGGCAAAGCATGCTAAAAATGAAGTTCATAAATTATATAAGAGTTCACAACCCTAGGGACAGAAAGAAGAGATCCAACATAATTTTTTTTACCTAACCAGCTGGGAAAATTTAGGTCTAATCATATTAATTGCCTCGTTGATCATAATATGAGGATGAAAAGAGAAAAGAAGAAGGTGATGTGGGATGCCTCAGTGGTTGAAGCCCAAGCTTACACACATGCCAAGGCACTCACTTCACTACAAGAGGAGAATAAACAAATAGCTATTGAAAATGATCAATTGATCAATGTTGAACACTAAAGGAATGTCCTCAAAGAAAGTATTCATCAACTTTGAGAGCAACTTGTATAGGTCCACCAAGACATGAGCTGCCTAACATGAGAAAATTGAACCCTCTTAATGGGGGAGGTACGTGCCATCTGTCAAAAGTCTACTATTGAAATAAAAGTGTGGCAGAATGAAGCAAAGAGGCATGAAAGGCTCAAAGAACATTTTTGTGATCAAGTAGGCATGTACAAACATATTAGTGAGAAATAAATCTAGATGGCTAAGGCTCAAATCAACTCAATTTCAGCACAGAATCCAAAATGGCAGCTTATCTTAGATAGCTTCTAAGTTTGCTAGGCAGAAATAAAAAATAAAAACCTACAAATAGAGGACCTAACAAAATACATGGGGTTAGCAAACCTGTAGTATGCTAACTTGGCCATGTTGACAGTAGGCAAGCCTAGAAATGAGCTAGAATAGCAAGTAGCAATCATGTATGCATTATATGAGAAGAACTTTGTTGATCAAAAAGATGCTTTGCAAAAGCTACATGTGGCAAATTCTGAATTAGAATTGGTTAAGGCCAACTATTAGGGCCAAAAGGATGTTGTAGCTAACCTGGCCAAACAAATGTTAGCTTATTGGGAATTATGCAAAGTGGGCAAGGCATTCGAAGAAGAATGGAGGCAATTTGCAGCATGGTACATAAAAGCAAATTAGGTGTTTCCATTGCTGCCATGCCCATGGGATGTGTCAACTCCATCAAATATTGGTCAATCAGCATGGACAATACACAATCCAAAAATAGAGGAAGAAACATTTCATGCACTACTCAACAGATATCAATTCAAAGAGGCTAATGACAAGGGAAAGTAGCCAATGAAAGAACCACCACCTTCAGGAACCTAATCTACATCGACCTATTCAAAATTTTTATTTTGTTTTTGTATTGTCAAATACTTGTGCCAATTTTGTAAAACACCACTACAGCATTCAGAGTCATGTATATAGTCAATTAGCATGAATAGTCAAATCCATCTCCCAATTTTGTAAGCAACTGTTTTCTAATTTTATTTGAACTCGAGGACGAGTTTCCAATCAATCGTGGGGGGATGATAAGTACAATTTTTGATCAAAAATGATATCGCAATAATGACATCATATCAACAATATCATGAATACTATATCATAGCATAAGCTATGTCATCACTGATATGATATCTCGGGATGTGTGTAGCACTATAAATACAACACTTTGATGTACAATATACATAACTTTCATTCCAATAGTAACCAAACTCTTGCAGTTTCATTTCTTGAACTTAGACTTAGCAATTAGAAGTGTGAATGCCTGCAATGTGTTGTGACATAGTGAATAGAATCTTTGTTCGAACAGTTTGTACTTGGGTACAAGTTGTGACTAAAAATAAAGATCGAGCTATTCCCCATCATTGTAGCATTATCTTAGTTTACTATTTTCACTTAGACTAATGTTTACTATTTTCCTAGTTAATGTTTTACTTTTCCACATACTTTACTTTTATTATTATTAGTAAGTAGAATGAGCACGACTGATCTTGAGCATTTAAGTGTAATCGTTTGGTAGCCCAATAGTGTTATTGCTTGGTATGCCTAATAGCATCACTCTTGGTAACCCAGTAATGGTTACATGAAGCCCAAGGTGTGTATAGTAGATTAGGAATGGATACTCATCACTTAGATTAGAATAAATTTGTTTACTTGTTTTACCTAGATTTGGAAACCATTTTCATTTCTATCATGTCTACTAGGAGCATTAATTGCCGAGCAACATTAGATACCATATACCTCATAGTGAGCTAAATCATACACTGAGACGTCACTAGCTCCATGTGGGAAGACAACAATCATGAGCTTAAACCAATTGCTAGCATATTTAAATTGCCTCATCCATAGATTACGATCAGGTCATGTGTGAACACTTGTGACTTGTATGGTTGGGTGTTGGATTGCTCCACCACTCATCACCTACCTATTTATCTATTGCTATTTATGGACAAAGTAAGGTGGCAATCACATGTGCTCGTGTGGGATCTCACTATCTATTGATTAAAATAGAAAGATGGATTAATCTTCAAAGAGAACAATGCATTTGTATATTTTGTATATATGCATTAGGAGAAGATGAAGAGCATATCTTTTTGAATTATCCTTTCTTTAATGCTCTTAGACTTAAATATATTATTCATGCAACAACTTTACTATTGGAGGTGTCAATTTTAGGTCATTTTCATAATGAGATGTTCAAGACCCATCATGGCCATATTAAAGCCTTATAATTTTTTTTTTGTCCTATAGATCCTTTGTGGTCTCACAATGATGTAATTAAGCATTTTTATTTTTATATTAATACTAGAAAGTAAAAATTACCTAGTAGAGCTGGCTTTGTTGATTATCTTATTACTTGAAAAGTATTAAGTAGGTAAAAGGTTGCTAGCTTGAGTTACCCTTGGACACCATTACATTTTACCTAAATATTGTGTTAGTTATATGTTTTAGTAGTACATTTAGTCAACAAATTTTTATTTCTATTTTATTATTAAATGTAGTTTAATTTACAAAACTAATGATTACTTTTATACACGTAAAAAGTTTGAGATCATTGATAGAAACTAAAAACTATTGACTTATTGGATAGGTGAAACATACATGTAATGTCATTCAAAAACTTACATTTACAAAGTTGTTATGTAACTTTGAGATGCAATATGCTTCCAATATGTTGAGTTATGAAATGTTGTCTTGAATAACATTTTGATTACAAAGATGGTATATCCTACAATCTTTAGGGATGTTAATCCATGTGTTGATTTATAATTTTAAATAAGGATCTTATTAATTTAGATTCTCAAAATATGAGGAATTACCAAAATTAAATAATCTACTTTTGTGGTGATGCCTTGTGTGAAGTAAATTGCTTCTTTTTAATATTTTTTAAAGATATCTAACTTTTAACTAAATTGCTTGAAATAATTATCAACTTCAATTGAGAAAAGAATATTGTAATAACAAATGTTAACCAAAAGGAAGAATGCTATACTTTTAAAGAATGTAGCCTCTACAAAGAATGTAGCATCTACAAAGTTCCTATGAAAAAATTATAAGATATGTTGCAATAGATAAATATATAATTGAAATAATATTTTTCACACAATATAAAGTTTATACATGGAAATTATAAAAAATCTATTTACAATATCTTAACCAATGTTGTATCTAAAGCCTAAATCACATGGTGTCAAAAATGAGTTATAACTAACAAAGCTTCCTCTTGCCAAGTATTATTAGCCATATTTAAGACAAGCTTCATAAAACATTGACAAATAACTTCCAAGATTATTATCATGCACAAGAGTCTTGATGAAGTGTTTAGTCGATGCATTGGCTGGGCTGCATCAACGGAGCCTCGTCGATGCGGCCGCTTTGACGTGGCCCCTTTGACACATCCATCCATGCGTCGACTAGGCCTTGTTTATGCAGAGTCTATCTTTAGCTATAAATAAGCATGCACCTACCGCACTTAGGCATTTTTTTGAGTAGTCATAACAAAACTCTTGCAGTTTATTCCCGTAAGAGTTAGAATATTTTCCATGTGCCCGCAGCAGGTGTGAGGAAGGTGTACAGCTCTTTATTCGAGCACTAATGTACCTAAGCCCATTGGCATGACCGACAATAAAGATGAGCTTTTTAAGCATTCCTTGAAGCATTTGGATTTAATTATTTAAGCATTTAAATAGTTTAGTATTCCAACACTTTAATAATTTCTTAAGTCTTCATTGTTATCACTTTACCGTTATCACTCTTTTATATTTTGTAAGAACCATAAGTACAACTGTCTTGAACATAAACCCAACACTTGGCAACTCAGTGACACTTAATGTCTGGTAACCCAGTAGTGGTTAGGGGATGCTCAGGATGTGCATGAAAGATTGGATTGGTTGCTTATGCTAGGAAAAATTAAGAGATAGAGTAGAACAATTATAGATTACATAGCATTCCATTTCTTACATTTCAAGAATTAGAAGTTAAAAAGAAAACCAATAAAAATCATTTGTCTCAATCTCACTTAATCATCACATTAGAACATCACAAGTGAGGTTGGGAAGACAACGACCGTTCTAACATAAGGTTTTGTTGGCTAAAGTTTGGTGTATGCAAGTGCTTACAATCTACGGAATTCAACTAAGTCACGTGTGAAAGCTCGTGATTTGTATGGTTGTATGTAGGGGTACCTCGCCACTCATCAAGTCTCCACTAGGCTAAAAGCATTGGCACTCCCAAATTGCTACTAGAATTAACGCAAATTGCTTTCATTCTCACCACTACTAGGTAAACAATCCAACTCTAGAGTCAACAAACGAGTTGGTTTCAACCATCCTTGGATTTGTGACAAGGGGACCTTCTCGCCCCTTACTTGTTCATGTGCATTTTGGAGCTTCCCAATCCTTACCTTTTCTACACATGCCTACTTAACTTATTCCCATGACTAGGTAATATTCAAAAATATATAAACAACACCATGGTCATTGATGAGTGGCGAGGTACCCCTACACTCAACCATATGAATACGAGCGTAGCACGTATGATCTGGTCGAACTCCACAAACTAAGTGCCTACACACCCCATGGAACACTTAGGGTTAATCATTCATTGTCTTCCCAGACTTACTTGTAGTTGTCACGGTGTATGGTTAAGTAAGTTCGAGGTATATGATTTTTATAATTTTTATGTTTTATCTCCTATGCTATTGAGTTGAAGGGTTGAGAAACTAATTACTAACTCTAACTAATGAACTAATTCTAAATTACCTAGTATCAGCATCCATTCCCATTTACCATACACACCCTGAACTGATGCAACCGCAGCTACCAAACGCTAATCGTTGCTGGGATCACCAAGCGTAACGCACGTGCTTGAAGTGGTTGTACTGAGGCACTTAACTAGGAGAGAAGGGTTGAGAGAGAAGATAGTAAATAACAAGTAATAAATAATAGGTAATAAATAACAATAATAAAATCCTATTCCATGCACTACAAGGTTTATCCAAAAATCTCGTCTTTATTGCCATACACAAACTTGTGTTCAGGTACAATGTTTGCTCGAATAAAGATCCATTCACTTTAGGACTCCTACTGCAGGCACATGGAAAATATTTTATCTCTAGAGTGATCAAGCTGCCAAAGTTTCCCTACTGTCTAGCCTAGGATGAGGAAACAAGGGAGAGCCGCCTCTTATTTATAGATATGATGGCACACTACGATATCGCGCATGTGATATCATAGGGGAGGATGCAATATCGCGAGGGATGCGATATACGCGATATCGCATCCCATCATACCCCCATAACTAAATGAAAACTCATCCTCGAGTTTATTACAATAATATCGGGAAGGTATGGGATTATTAACTCAAATGTAACTAATGGGATGACATGTGAACGTATCATCATTACAAGAATTAACAAAACTAGTGTTCATGACAACAAGGATGAACACCTTATTACATTGACATCAGGCCTGATTTGGCAGTTGAGAGAAAAGAGAAGAGAGAAGAAGTGTTCTTGCTGCCAACGCCAAGATTGCGTCTTTCGTTGTCCATCCGTAAGTGCACCATCGATCTTGCTCCTTGCATAGTTGTTTCAGCGCTGATCCATTCCAAGCGTTCCCTCCAAATCCAATCCGTTGTTGCATGATCATCATCTGCACACATAACACAGTCTTATATTAGCAAGGGTAATTGAATCACCATGTAATTGATACCTTGCTTCAGTGTAAGTCCATTGGCTAGGTTGTGGTATGATTGATACAGATCTGGAGATGTATTAATGATGACTACCGAAGGTGTAGGGGTTAGGAAAAAATCAAAAAAATCGGGGCTAGGAGAAAATCAAAAAATCGGACCCCGTACCCCCATGACTAATCACGAACCACCGGTAGTGTTAGAATGGAGAAAGAAAAAGGAACAAGAAAGATAGATAAAAAGGGACAACTATAGCAATGATGAAATGGATGTCAAGATGGAAATGAACAAAATAAAATAAAATTAATTGCAAAATTTTAGGGAAAATAAATTAACTGGTGCACCAAATAGGAATGTTAGTGGGTCCTTTCCAAAGCAGGCTCATGCCCTTAATGCCCTGACAAACCCACATTCAAAGAGTCCGTAGGCTCTAGGAATGTCCTTTGGAACAAGAGTTATAGAATTAATTGTAAGAGTTTACCAAAAAGAACACGATGCATCTACCAAAATATATACTAGTGATACAATCGGCAATGAGGTGAACAGTGGAGAGAAGGGTGGAGAGAAGAGAATGGAATGGAATCCCAAGAACAAGGTGGTATACTGCCCCTTGTGTGTTTCATGATTAATGTGACTTGGCAAATCTCATTCCAACTCCGGCCTCAAACCAACCACATCTAGTGACTTCGCATCAATGCATTCAGCCAATCCATCCTCTTGAAGTAACAAGAATGCATCTCCAAAGAGCCACCACCATTCCGATGAAATAAAGGAGAGAATGGGAAGCGAGAAGGGCCTTAGTTAGAGGGAACACTTTTGGTTCCATAACCAATGCTTGTAGTCCAAGTTTATTTCATCTAAGGGGTGTTCTTTGAATTCTCACCTTTTTTTGTGTTTTTATGCCTGAGAACCATACCATGCAAAGACTTCTTATTTTTATTATCTCAGCTTCCGATAATTGGGTAACATCAGAATGGTAAGAAAACTCAAGAAGAAAACATCCAAGCACCCAAGAGAATGGCCAACACAAAAGCATACAGTTCCCTTGAAGTCACACCCATTTCAAACCTTGAGTCCTTCCTTAGTTTGAGAAGTGCCCAGTCACCGATTCGTTAAAGTTCTTATTATGAGGGACTGTACATTTCCAAGCCAAGAGAGACCGTAGACTTTGTGGATGGATGGATGAAGTGAACTCATTGCCTTCCATATCAAAAGAAGCATACCTTAGTTTCCACATCATGACTTAAAGGTAAAAACCAAACATTAGCAATCAACATGAAAATAGTTCACACCATCATTCCAAACACTTATTGGGTGACAAACGTATAGGTTGGATCACACACACACACACACACACAAAATGAAAAAGTATAACGGTGTTGAAAAAAAAAACAAGAAAAGTTGAAGAAAGTTATAAAACAAAAACAAGAAAAGTTAAATAAATTGTAAAACAAAAACAAGAAAAGTTAAAGAAATTGTAAAACAAAAACGTGTAAAACAAAAATGCGCAAAACAAAAACTAAAAAGAACTGAGGGCCTCCAATGGTTAGCATAGGTGGCCATCTCCCCCATGACTGAATTGTAAGGGAGAGATCTGAAATAATGAACGTCTATTTGAATTTTGTAAAAGTTTCCAACTTCTTCCCACTGATGTTCTCAGATTAAGGGGTGGAAGTTGGCGACACTCATACTCCAATGTATCTATGCCTCCATTGTTAACATGAGTTGTACCCCCAATTCGTTCCGTGCATATTAAGTTGCTCTTTCTAGTAGCTGTCAACCACGGGTTGTCTACTACTAGTGTGGTTGCTACATACAGGCATCTTTAGATTTGTATCTCTTGGGCACACCAATTACATGGAAGAGATGTTGAACATTCTTCCATGTCATCACCCTCTGAGTCACTGTATGTGATGCACGGAACTTTCTTCTTCTCGATCTTTCCATATATGTTTATCTTAGATATCTGCAAGGAAAGATCGTAGATCCCTAGGTAAGCATCTACTGTACTCAGCCATGGCCTTCCCATTATAATTGGGAAGCCCCCTTTGTTGTTGTTGACTTCAATCACCAGGAAATCAGCTAGGTAAGACCAACCACACACAGTGGTGAAAATGTCCTCCACCAATCCCAAGGGAATGGTGATGGACTGGTCTACCAGCTCTAGTTGGATGTTACTCTTCTTAAGTTGGGGCAGGTTCCAGGCTTGGTACATCTCTCATGAAATTAGGTTGACTCCGGAACCTGAGTCAAAAAGAGCCTTATGTGGTTCATTCCCGATGATTTGTAAATAGATTAAGGGGCTTCCAGGATTAGTTAGTTTCCTGGGAAGGTGGCCTACCTTGATCTAGTCAGTTATGGTATGCATTAACATAACCGTATGCGTACAACTCTGTTGTTGGACTGAAGGGTGCTTCGAAGTGTTATATGGTGGAGGAGTGTACATGGGCTCAACTGATTGTTGTTGCGAGATTTTGTCTAGGCTTTTGGTTCTAAAGAAAGGTCTTTTCTTTTTACAATTGTCAGAACTAGCAGCGGGTTGGATATTTACAGCTCTTGCAACATTACGTTGCTGTGGTTGAGTAGGGAGTTCCCCTTGCATTGTTGGAGTAAGAGGTGTTATGGGAACTATAGGTGGAAGAGGTGCGGATGGAGTTGGAGGATGGTGTATATGTGGGATGTCTCCCGGAGGAGAAGGAGTCCTCCTAAAGTACTCCTAAACTTGGTAGTGACATTGGGGAGTTGTGTGACTCATATAGTCACTTGGAGAAATCGGCTGTTGCACATAATATCCATAAGGATCGGGCTGCCGGTAAGGATACTGTTGTGTTGGCGATGGCATCCCCCATGACTGTGGGTATTTCCACTACTGATGTTGTCTGATGGATTGTGGTGGAATTCCACTTGGATAGTACATTAGTGGTTGGTGGAAATACCTTGGGTTACCTTGTGGATAAGGTAACCTTCGGGGTGTTTGCCATTGGTTGAGTCTTGAATTAAGTGCATACATCCCAAACTCCTGTAGATGTGAGATGATTGGACAACATCCCTTAAGATGGTCATAGTGGCAGATCTCACATCCACCATCATCGTCTATGTTAGAATCCACAACTTCATCGAAGATAGTAATTTTCCCCTTACCCTTGTTATGTGTAGGGCTTGAATTTCTCCACTTTGTCTTATCTTTGTCACTACTTTTTTCCGCCTTAGACTCTTCTATAATTTTCAAGACAGTTTCAAGTCTAGAGTTTAAGGAATCCCACAATTGATCCATCTTAGCCGATACTTCTATTGTTAATTTTTGAATCGGCAAGGTTTTTCAGTTCACCAACTCTTCGAGTGGTGACTCATCCTCCTCATCACAAAATCTTACTCCCTTCTTTCGAAGGGAGGAATCACGGTTATATTCTTCCGCACTTTCCCTTTTTCGTAGTTCACCTTCTTCTTTTGCTACTTGTTCCAATAAGTGATGAACTTCATGGGCTCTAAGTTCTGATAGTCTCCCTTGGGCATAAGTCCCAAGGGTTCTCCTAGTCTCATGCCTTAGCCCATCTACGATGTGGCAGAGTTGATCCCATTGAGCGTATCCATGGCCTAGGCAACGATGTAATAATGCGTAGTAGCAGCCCATGGCAGCATCCAAGGGTTCATGAGTTCCTTGCTTCCAACCTTGGATCTTCTTACGCAAATTAAATACTCTGGAGTACATTTGATACTTATCGTTGAAGATTTCTAACATCGTACTCCACCTTCTGATGGTTTTCAGTTCTAAGGACTAGTACCAACTCTCTGCTTTCTTGGTGAGTGTCCTGGGAAACAACTTAAGTTTTTGCCACTTGTTCTCTATGTTCTGCAAGGCGCAGGCATCATGGAATGCCTGTAAATGATGCTGCAGATTAGCATTGTATCCTCCTTCAAAGCATGGGATATTGTTCATGTCTAAACACTTGATTCGACTGTCTCTTAAATGCCTTGTTGGAATTCTTACAGCCTCCATTATGTCAAGCATACTTCGGGTGGCAAGTAGGGGCTCATCATGATCATCTCTTTCATAACGCCTGTGATGTCTTCGTTGTCCCCTACTTTCCCTTCGTTCATGCCCTAGTCCTCTCTCTTGACTCTCTCGTCGAGGTCTCTCATTTTTCCTACCTCTATCCTCACCGTTGTGCTCATGATGGCTGCACCCAGAGGTGGAAGGAGAGGGTGTGTGATGAGATGAAGGAGAAGAAGAAGGGAAACCATCGCCATGGCGATGCTTCTTACCTTCTCTTTGGCTGCTACAACCCCGATCGTGGTGACGATCTAAGTGCCCATCCTTATCATGAGTTGTTGTTCCCTCTATGAATAGTTGGCGTTCATGGGGATCAGAACCAAGGTTATGTATCATGGATCATAGGTTCTGATACCCCACCTCCTCACTTTCATTAGGAGGGGGAACATTTTTTGATAGAGAACCCTTTATGAGTGGTTCACCATCTTCGATTTCACTAAGGACGTGCAAGACCTCCTTGCCCTTCAACAATGTATGTTGGCTCTCCTACCTTGAGTCTCTCATACGTTGTGCTTCTATGGGATAATAATCCCTTGAGTCAAAATCTACTGCAATGTATTCAGCATAAAGCTATGTCATGCCAATCTGTGCCAAAGCATAGAGAAGCATGTTTGGGACTGCCCAATCTGGAGGTAACATGATGTTACCTTGCAAATCTCTCTAGTGCATCTATTCATCTTGATGGAGGATAAAGGTAAAGTTTGAAATATACTCATCGGGATGAGTATAGACTATCCGGTATTGTTGAGGAACTGGTGGATTTAGGTTATGTGTGTTTGATTGTCGACTGTTTCTTGTATTATCCCTAGGCAGTGAGTTGCTTTTGTTAGAAGAAGACATTGTTATTTATCTCAGTGTGCTAATTGACCATTATAAAAAATTTTGTTTTAATTAACCTGAAGGTTCGTTTAGGCTCCCAACGATGTGAGTGATATCTTATGTTCTATTCAGCACACAAACACTTAGTCCCCGGCAACGACGCCAATGATGAGTGGTGAGATACCCCTACACTCAACCATACGAATATGAGTATAGCATGCGTGATCTCGTCGAACTCTGCAAACTAAGTGCCTATACGCCCCATGGAACACTTAGGGTTAATCATTCGTTGTCTTCCCAGACTTACTTGTAGTTGTCACGGTGTATGGTTAAGTAAGTCTGAGGTATATGATTTTTATAGTTTTTATGTTTTATCTTCTATGCTATTGAGTTGAAGGGTTGAGAAACTAATTACTAACTCTAACTAATGAACTAAGTCTAAATTACCTAGCATCAGCATCCGTTCCCACTTACCATACACACCCTGAACCGATGTAACCGCGGCTACCAAACGCTAATCGTTACTGGGATCACCACATGTAACGCACGTGCTTGAAGTGGTCGTACTGAGGCACTTAACTAGGAGAGAAGGGTTGAGAGAGAAAATAGTAAATAAAAAGTAATAAATAATAGGTAATAAATAACAATAATAAAATCCTATTCCATGCACTACAAGGTTTATCCAAAAAGCTCGTCTTTATTGCCATACACAAACTTGTGTTCAGGTACAATGTTTGCTCGAATAAAGATCCATTCACTTTAGGACTCCTACTACAGGCACATGGAAAATAGTTTATCTCTAGAGTGATCAATCTACTAGAGTTTCCCTACTGTCTAGCCTAGGATGAGGAAACAAGGGAGAGCCGCCTCTTATTTATAGATATGACGACGCACCGCGATATCGTGGGGGAGGATGCGATATCACAATGGCCACGATATTGCGTATGCGATATCGTGTCCCATCAGTCATCATCAAAGCTAGACCCACAGTCGCAAACACTTGACTTCTATAAGAAGGTCTTCAATTGTTCTCAAGGATCACAAGTCTCCAAGTCAACAAGACAAAGTTTGTTATCTACAACCTTGGTTTCCCCAAATGATGACTCCATTGTATTCTTCACACAATTGACAACACCTTTAGGTCATTCCATGACTCTAACCTTGGTGTTCCCCTCTTTTTTTTGTGGCCATAAAAATGTTACTAGAACACCACTCTTGGAAACCTAAAACATTGGCTGTTTGATTGGAACTGTGTCCACCTCTCCTCAACTAGTTGTCTTCTAATGGCCAAATCTATGTTGTAAACGATCTTACTATATGCAGCTACAATCATCCCATTGCCAAAAAATCTCATTCAAAACATCAATAGAATTATCTACCACTTCATCTAGAACGATTTTGATACTTATAGGAAAGTTCATATCATCACATGGGATTCTATGGTTATCCCTAAATCCCATGGTGGCATGGGCCTCATCTCTTATCAATACATGATACCTTGGCATCTTTGTAATTTAACCTTGCAATGGCTCACTCTATAAGATGATCCATCCAATTAGCAATAAATCCTTGCATTAAAGTATGCCTCACCAAGGTATGCTCCAACTACATATCTATCCTAGTTCTTCTTACAGTTTTATAACGTTATCGATCATCTCTTTCCAAACCTTTGTGGTAGAATCCCTCACCTTCGATGCCCTTTGCTTAATGTAGATGGAACGTCGACATGACTCAATGTGTGGTGATGCTTTGGCCAAAGGCATGTACAAGGAGCTATTGGCCCAACCACATGGGGATAGCTAAAAGGCCACGTGTGGTAGATACCTATTGGCCCTTGCATTCAAGTGCTTTCTTAACTACCTGTCCAAGGCGACCTCACTTGGGCCAACCTCCAACGTTGTAGTTTCTAGAGACCGGGTCAATGAATACTTTGCCAAGTTCCAAAGGACTCCATGTTACATATATTCAATTGATGCATGTACCCGACTATTTCCACAATAATACCAAAGACCTCCTTCATATCAATATAGATCTTTCCCTGCCACCCCATCATGATCCACTTGCCCAAGGCTGTCACATTGTTGCATGGCACACAATCCTACTCTAGATACTAGCATCACTGAAACCAAATCTGATTAAACAAGGACACCTGCCCGTCCAAATCGTGCATTGTAAACCTATGGATACTATGAATGTTCACACCTTAAACATTTTGAACATGTGTCGTGCTCATAAACGGTAAACATTTTTCTCCATTTTTATGATCCTGCTTTTAGGACTTTGGTTCAACTGCTATCAAAACTTGAAATGATTCCACATTCAAGGTTGGGAATAAAACTATCATTGTCACAAAAGCTTTCATTGCTTAGGTCATGGGGCTTCCAAGCTCTAGGGAGCGCATGGTCAAATGTGTCTTGGCTGGTCCAAAGGCTGCTCAAGGTTTCTTTGCAAATGAGCCTTACCCCCATTCACACAAAGGCAACTATAGGGTTGCAAAGACTGGCCAAGCCTGGCAGTTTGCAACAAAGACAATTATTGAATGTGTTTTGTTAGTCATAGGATTAGCTAATCAATGATCACCTCGAGGTACTTTGCAATCTAAAGAATGGTCCTACCCCTCAACCTGCCTATATTCTTCATGGACATTGTGGATTACTCTTTTCATCAAGCACATGCTAATAGCATGCCCATAGGCTAATAGCCTAGAATTGCTATTTGGTCATCTGGATGACATTTCATCTTCATCTTTTGAACACTATCGGGACTTGTAATTGATCAATTTGTGCAATGGTGTCCACTTCAATCTAGTAGCCCCAACCTTTAGGAAGCGAATGGTCAAATGTGTCTTGGCTGGTCCAAAGGTTGCTCAAAGTTTCTTTGCAAATGAGCCTTAGCCCCATTCACACAAAGGCAATTATAGGGTTGCAAGACTAGCCAAGCTTGGCAATTTGCAACCTTGACAATTATTGAATATGTGTTTTGTTAGTCATAAGATTGGCTAATCAATGATCACCTTAGGGTGCTTTGCAATCTAAAGAATGGTCCCACCCTCAACCTACCTACATTCTTCATGGAGATTGTAGATTACTCTTTTCATCAAGCACATGCCAATAGCATGCCAATATGCCAATAGCCTAGAATTGCTATTTGGTCATTTCATCTCATGAACGTTGTCATGGACTTGTAATTGATCAATCTGTGCAACGGTGTCCACCTCAATCTAGTAGCATTTTCTTGGATTACCTCTCCATCCACCGATGCAACGAGTCATGATTGTTGGCTGTCGTTGCCTCTTGCCAACTAATGGACAACCTTCTGCCCTCCCACATAACAAATAGATCAGACATGGTTGCTTATCCACCATTTTGTTGTAATGACACAATGACCTTAGATGCGACATGGGTACCAATTTTAAATATTTTTATTTTGATATTTTAATTTTTGTTGCTTGGGGTCCCTCGACGTGCCTTGTGAAACATCTTTTAGATCCCATTGTGCAAGTTGGCTCTTCTTCTCCCTGGATCTTTTCCATCCTATTCTATACTCTATTAATATATAATTAATATATACTAACAGTGAGTTATAAATTTTTTTAAAAATTTTTGTAAATTTTAATTTCAGTTTCAATAACACTTTTTTTAATCTTTTATCGGAGAAGTAACTTAATTGATTCTACAATAAAGCCTACAGCCATGTTGCAAGCCAGGTGTAAAACCGTTACAATGTAGCTTTTATCGTTGACAGCCTATCTGACTTTACTGAACTGTTTACACGTGTAAGTGTAAACAGTGAATTATCTGCCGTGTGAGCCTGTAAGAGCCAATGAAGGCCAAGGCGACCGCGCTTTAGACTTCACAATAGTTTTTTTATTTAAAATTTATATGGAGGGTTTCGGTTCAAGTAACCATCGTAAAGCCACGCTATGCTTATTAAAAAAAATGCATGGGACAAAATAGCAGGATAAGACCTCCTCTTAAAGGATTTGAAAAGTAGCTTTCATGACGTACGTTTTCTTTCATGTAACTTGGGCATCAGTTATTTGAGTACAGGTGTTTTTTAAAACTTTTTTATTTTTTAAAAAAACCTATAGGTTCCCTTTCAATCCATTTCAACTTCCAAGGTGAGAATGTTCGACCTGTACAACGCAAAATAAATCAAATCAAATACTCGTTAACGTCTAATTCGTACCTGTACAACCCAATCCCTAGCTGCAAGTCAACTAGTGGTTTTGCAGAAACAACTCTCACTGGAGTCCCATCGACATTTAAGTAGCATTTTGAACAATGGCTCAGGTTTGTTTTGATTTTATTTTTAAGAAGAAAAAACAAGAGCTCAACAATCAAGATGATACCTGAGAACATTAATAGCTCATGGGCAGTTGCCTTTTGCTTTGACCTCTCAATTTAAACCTACGCATCAAAAGAATCCAATTCGTGGAAGCAAGGAGCACGAATGGAAGATTGGTGATTCTGAACGTGTTTGGGTGCATGTGTCTCAAGAAAAAGTGGGGACAGGTTCGTAGCTGGGGACGTGATAGAAAAAATTTAAATATATTAATTTTTTAAAAAATTAAATCTCATATATCATAAAAAAAACATTGTAGAATATAGAACAAGTACAATGTAAATCCAAAATATTGTTAATGCTTAAAAATTGCATAAAAGATTGCAATATCACCATTACACCGAAGCAATAAAATTTGCAAAGGTATAGAGGGCATGGAATCCATTTCCTTACTCAAGAGCCATAATCTGGTTAAACATATAATTTTTGCAACAACCAAAATGACAGCAATAAAATGAAACCCCTTGATCCAATCTTTTTAAGAATGAAATTAAGCCTCAACCAAATTTATAACAATCAGGTTTGCTAATACTTTTGTTAACCACGACTATAAGTAGCGCGCCATGTTGAAGACGACCACATTATAAGAAGACACAACTCAACTAAACTAGACAGAGCCGAGTAACTCACCTCACCTACGATGATCAAAACCTTTTGAATGATGGGGAATCAGCACTAGACATGATAAAGGAGAAGGTAAAAACAGAGCACCATGAGGTTGCTTGCATATGGCCATTGGCCCTGTGCTGGCGGGCTTCGTATGCAAACTGATTTTCAAAAAAAGTTGAACCAGGATCCATCCATCATCATGTTCATGACTCATGACCCATGACGATGAGCCTGTGTTTTTTCGTTTTTCGGCAGAGATATGAGAAAGAGAGCAAGAACTAGCAATGACCAATAAACACGCGTGAATGTGTGAGTCATGGCGGAACCTTTGACGCTCCCAAAGGCAGGCCAAGGCCAATCAATGCAATGCAATGTTTACCACGCACTTGATTTCCGTATGACCCGAACTTGGCCCTTCGGTTACCAAAGTGATTTCCCTGTGTTTGTTTATTCATTCGCACTCCCTTGTTTTCTGTGGGCTGTGTCATGCCGATGCCAGCAATCTTGATTGCTTGCTGGCCGCTTAACAATGAAGCGAAGTTTCTGGTAAGATTTAGATCAGGAGAAGATAAGTATGATTTTAATGCACAATGCAGACATCGAGAACAAAGCAAGATGCAAGGCAATGCCGTGACCATTTCCATGTGTTTGTAGACAAAATTTTATTGGAAATTATGAAATATGTACCCATCATGGATTTAGTGTGCTTCTGCGCTCCTGCATCCAACTGAATCCAACGTCTAACAATTGGTGAATCGCGAATCTCCCACGCATAGATTTAAATATATTTTATGCCAGGTTTTGCTTTTGTATACAGGAAACTTAAAGTGCTCCACTTTTCAACTTCACATGCAGAGCAAAGCAGAGCAGACAAGAACCAACTTTGGTATCCGTCAACAATGGACTATAAGGCATGTACTGGAACATGGATAATGCAGGGCGGATAAGATCAAAATTTGGATGAATTAAAATGTGAACCAAAACGAAATTTGTCTGGTTGTGCTTGTTGGGAGAAAATCCTGGATCTGTACTGGGCATTATTGAATCCCTGATAAGATCAGAAAAGCTGGCAATCATGAAATGCATCATCATATGTGAGTTGAAGTTCTTGGAAACCTGAAGTGCAGAAACACTTTCACACTGCCAAAATTTTTGTGGGTCTCTGTTCATCTCATTTTTTTATCATCCACTGTGTATATATATATATATAACGCCTCTGAACGCCACCATGTGTAGTGTAATCCAAGAAAGTGCTTCAATCATTCGTAGCTGACATAAATGCTTTATTCAGTATAATTCACATATATGAAACAGGTCCGATGGATGTTACTTGAAATAGTGCTTCTCAAATCAGAGTTTGAACCTTATCGACTGTATTTATAAAACCTCTGCTTCGCTTTTGTTCGTTGTGTTCAATCAACCGTTATGAACTATGATAGTGAAGTAGGTACGACATTTTCAGCTGCTGCAAACCTGTATTTTTATGTAATTTGGGGCAGCCTTTTTACGTATGGTTACAACTTTATGAAGGTTGATTTGCTTTACACCCCAGGAGAATTTTATATAATGTCGCTTTACTGCTAGAGTTTCAGTAGTGGCTATGGTATTTGTTTTTTAAGCGAAAGAAAGAAGAGTCAAGAGATTAAATTTTCATGGTAACTGGCCAATTTGTTTAACTTTGGCTAATAAATAAAGACGATCAAACGGAATCAGCCACTGCAATTCGTATATAGCATAGTAGTGCACACGCACTGTTTTTTGGAATATAAGATACGAGTTGTCAGGGAATGGTGGCTGAAAAGTGAAAAGTTTAAAAATTACTTTACTACAAAGTTTTCAAATGACATGAGCCACAATGATATGAATAACAAGTGGATGAAGACACATTTATGAAATAAATCAGTCGTATAATTCATCTCAAGTAACGATTGACCCTCTTGATTAATTAAAATTCTTCGTCGCTTATATAATCTTTGCATATAGTACAGGATAAAAATTCCATAAGCTGAAAACTTTGTAATACTTATTAAGTCACTTGTTCAATAATATTTGCATATAGTATAGGATAAAAATTCCATAACCTTGAAGTTGAAAACTTTGTAATACTAATTAAGTCACTTGTTCCATAGCATCGGCAAATAGCGTTTGGAGTATTTTGTTAGAGTTGGTACGAAAAACATATTCTGAATATAAGTTATAATAAAATTCCATTTAATTCTATTATAACCTTAGCACAAAATATTTAACACATTGCATACATTTCTAAGCTGCAATAATTATGTAGAATGTATCTACTTCAAACAAAATGTGTTTGCTCATGACTTAGCAACTAAATGATAATCTTCAATCTCCAAGCAAGACACTTAGACTATAATTTTGTGTATTGCATTTAAGAGAGTAATTAGGTTTAAATTTTACTATTACTCAAAAGATCATATAGTATAAAAATTGGTATAAGAATATGGCATTGAAAGAGTCCTATATTCACATAGTCAATATCTTAACTTTATTTCTTCTTAAACTTTTTATCAAAATAGTTCTCTTTTCTCAGTTGTACTTCACTTGTTATGACTTACACACTTTTGACATAACATATTAACCAAACTAAAAACTTTCATGGAGTTGTGACTCACAACTACCATCTTACAACTCTAAACTAATTATGATTTCATAAGTCTTAATAATTGATACTTATGAACCATGGTCATACTTTTACAAATTAATCATAATATTTATAATTAATCTTTTGCCACTGACTCAAGTGTGAATTATCATCTAACATTAGGCATCAATTATTAATAACACCCAATTTTTTTCTAGAGGAATAAGTAATGATTTTTTTATTAAGTGCATTACCAAGCAAGTAATAACTAATAACCTTTTTTACAACTTGAAATTGATCCTTACCAACACTAGGCCAATGATTATTAAAAGATTTAAAAGGTATGATGAGTGGTGAGGTACCCTTACACTCAACCATACGAAACGAGCGTCGCACGCGCGATCCGGTCGAACTCCCCAGATGAACTAGTGTGGCACCTAGATAGTTAGCCTTAGGTCGCAGTTCGCTGTCTTCCCACCTAGACTAGTTTTGCATATGTCACGTATGGTTTAGTCTAGATGAGGTATATGATGTGTTCTAATTCTAACGCTACTCCTGATGGCAGTGGAAAATAATACTAACTAATCTAAGCTAGGAGGAAAAGGGTAAGAAAGTCTAATCTAGCCTAAGTGCAACGAGCAACCGATTCCTTGATCAACCGTACACATCTTGGACTTCATGCACAACTGCCACTGGGACTACCAAGCATAGGCCTAGGTACGCCACTGGGATTACCAAGCGTAGACCCCAAATACGCCACTGGGTTACTAAGCATAGATCCCCCTAGCTACACCACTGGGCTACCAAGCAGTCACACTTAAATGCTCGTAATCAAGTCGAACTCGTTCCGCTTCTAGGAGTTTAGGGTTGAGAGACTAATCGCGATAAGTAACCGATTCCTTAACTAGCCGTACACACCCGTAGATGCTCGTAGTCAAGTCGTACTTACACCGCGCTATGAAAGCAATAAATAACATGAAATAAATAACAATAAATAAACTAAGTGAATGCTGCAATGATGAAGTAATCTCGATCTTTATTGTCGGTCATGTGCGTGTCCAAGTACGGCACACTCGAATAAAGACACCGTACAATCACATTCACCACACTACAGGCAGACATGGGAGAAATTCTAACTCTGGGGGGATAAAACTGTCAGAGCTTCACTACTTTAAAAATGGGATGAAAATGAGAGAGAGCTGCCTTTTATTTATAGAAATTGCGGCTGACTGCGATATCGCAGCCCATGATATATCGCATACGATATATCGCATACGCGATATCGCGGCCCATGATATAACGTGGGTACCTTATCGTGGGTGCCTTAACGCGACCGCCAGCAATGTGAGCAATTTCATGTCTCATCATACCCCCACGACTGAATGAAAACTCGTCCTCGAGTTAAAGTGAGAACAAGCTACATTGATTACACAGTGGATAGGTATGGGATTACTAGATGGAAAAATGGGATGATGCCGCAATGTGGGAAGAAAACAAAATAAAGACACAACACACAGAATATTTACAAAAATTTGGAACTCATGTAGTTCCTGGTGGCGATGACTCCTCCATAGGTGTCTTTCCCTTTTCTTGCGCTCCAGGTCTAGGATTTTATAGCATTGAAGTACAGCCTAGAGTTTCTCCTCTTGTAAGGCCTTAAGTGCCTTGGCATGCATGTAAGTTTGCACTTGTGCCGTAGAGGCAACCCAGACAGCCCTCTCTTTTTCTTCTGCCACCCTTTTATTCTCTGTCAATAGTTTATTAAGTTGCTCAATTCTGAAAGTGTCCAGCTGGTTCCGAGCAACCTTTGGCCCTGTATTCGGAAGGTTTCATACTTCTAGAATGGCTTGAATAGAGAAATCAATAGTCACACCACAATTGTTAACTATGGTGCCTTCTTCTTTGTTGTGCCAAAATTGGTACATTTCCCCTAAGTACCAGGCACCGCTTTCAGAGAGGATATCTCCTGCTTCTGCCTACCCAGACCGTACCGTAGGAGGATCTTCTTGATGAACGTTGAATGATTGTTCCTCCTATTCTGCATGTTTTCTGGCAAGGCCTTGTCTTCCACCTCTCTGAGATCATTCGATCGCACCTTGAGCAGAACCTTCCTGTTGTCCGCATTTCGGGACCATCTGCAATCACACAGGACCAAGTGTTAGTAAGGTTGTTATCAAAGTTAGGTTATACCTTACTGCTTGCTTGCCTTAATAGATTTAGTTTATTTCCATGTGATGTTAATTATTGAAAGAAGATGTCCCTGAAAGATTATAATGTTGAGTCCTCTTTGCTTAGGTGGTTTCTCAATTTAATTTTCTGGTATAGCTAAGGGGATGAAATTGTTTTTGACACATTTTATTCTTAATTTTAGAACTAATTACCCTTAAATATGTCCTTTGGGTGATGATGAATTTTGAAAAATTTATGCACTATTCGGCATGTACAAAAAAAATTATATGCTATTCAGCATGTGCCCTCTCCCCCACGACTAAGTTGAACACTCCATGTTCAAATAGGTTCAAACGGAATGAAATTTGGAGTACCAACGAGCGAGTTATGGATATGAAAGCAAGGGACGCGCAATTGCAAGTCGTAGAGAGAAATTTGAAAAACTTCCCCTACATTGATTAGCATAGGGGGGTCATGTATATATTGAAGTGAGGGCACTTAGAGAATGTACTGAATTTTTTTATATGTTTTTGAAATTAAACATTGTAAACTAAGGACATCTGAACGATTGTTAAAGGATTCCAGGGTAATTCAACTAGTTCTGAAGGCATGAAAATTATGATGGTGTGGAATTTATCAATAAGGACCTCAGATGGTAGAGAAAAAGGCTATGTGATGGTAATAAGGGAAAGAAAATCAATTGAAAAATTAAGCTGAGGGTAAGAGATTGTGTGTTCTAGCTAGAGAATTAGTGAAGATTACAACAAAATTACACAAGTGGGTCCTCCCCAAAGTAGGTTTCAACCTATTATGCCCTTGTGTAACCACACTTAAAGTGTCTGTGGGCACTAGAAGGGTTAATTGTAATCTGCACTAACTCCACAAAACACACACATGTAAATATCACCGGAATGAGATGAAAACTTATGTTACACGGGACACGAGCTACAATTACACGAACAGTGAGATGAGACGAAATGTAGAAAAGGATCGTAGAGATTGGGTCATGAGGTGACTGACCCAGGGCACAATGAATCCTGCGTGAAAAGCATGATTAAGGTGTCATTAACCCATTGTTCCAAGATCAGGACCAAGTCCATCCATCTAAACAGTGACATCGCATTGTTTCATCCCATGATGAACAACTATGAGAGTACCATAACAACAAGGCGTACGATCACTTGGCGTTTGGAGGAGTGATTTTTGTTTTATGGCACTTCTTTTTCTTTTCTTCTTTTTTTTTCACTTTACTGAATCTAGAGAAGCCGCCAACCTTCGAGCATGGGTACATGTCTTTCCAGTGGGACCCCCTAGAACAGCTTTTGATGTTCAAGTGCCCTTTTGATTACTCTTACTCCCATTTTTCATTAGATCTACAAGGATCTTAGTACAACCACATTGCATGATAACTCCCACAGACATCACCAAAGAGAATCCACAAGTTCCCTTGATGTCACACCCTAAGCTTTCCCTCTTGGTCCGTCCTTATTCATTCTGGGTAAAATGAACACAAAATTAATTTTAAGTTTTAGAAATTTCAAGAATATCACTGTACCCATGAACAGACCCTCTTATTTATAGAGTGGATGAGTGGATGTAGTGGGCTCACTGTTTCAAATAATTGATTACTCATGACTTAATAACATAGAACACATCTCAACCAACGATCCACATGAGTGTTTTATTTGTAGATGAGATTACTTACACAAACATGAAAATACAAACACACAAAAAGATAAAACAAAAAATTGAAAAATGAAAAAAAAAACTAAAAAATAAAAAGTTGTAAAATTAAAGAAAATTAAAAATATTTATTAATCCTGCTTATTATTGAAATGGGGGATATCCCCCATAACTAAACAGTTGAGTATGGCAAGGATTAATAAATGGGAAATGAGGATCCTTGCATATTGGAAATATTGAAGCTGGTCCATACTTATCCCCTCGGGGTTCACACACTTGATTATAATAAGCATAGTGGGGCACTTTATACGATGTAGTTCCCAGATAACGAGTTGACCCACTATGATGTTTAGGACCATTAGATGGTATGCAAGGATTAGGCTGATGCCTCCCATGGTTGTGTTCATTGGGCCTTGTGCTTGTTGGAGCATTAGTTGGTGGCCCTGATGAAGTTACATGAGGCATTGGGTTTGAAGGTAAGGGTACACCACATTGTTGGACTTCTGCTGGGTTGGAAGATGTAGTGGCCTCAGAGTTATGTTGTCCCTTCCTACGACCATGTTTAAAGAAAGGACACCTTTGATGTTGCTGAGGTTGCTCACTGTTGTTAGTAGTAGTAGCACAAGTGTTGTTCATGGGTTGTTGCGGTGGCACAAAAACCTTAGGAACAGTTGGTGGCATTGTGGAAGGAGGGAAAGGATGAGAATGCTGAAAGTTAGGAGGAGTATAAGGTGCACAAGGTGGTGGTTGTGTTGGAGGTATGGGTTGATGGTATTGTGGAGAATAGTATTGTGGTGAGATAAAGTGTGGTGGCCTGAATGGAGGAACAGGATGTTGAATGTGATAAGCGTTTGAATTCAAAACATGTGAAGGGTGCCTCCAGTCTAAGGGTGGATTCCCCCACGACTGGGATTGTTGCCACTGTGATCGAACACAGTATCTCTATACAAACTCTGGATGTAACGTGTTTCCCCAATGCTCATGTAGATGTAACAGTATTGGGCACTGAGCTTTGGGGTGATCGTATAGGCATATGTTGCATTCATATGTATGATTGGCAGTTGAGCACTTAGTCCCTTCATTCCTTCTTTCTGAATGTCTAATGTTTTGTCTTGCTTCTTGGGTGGTCAAAACTCTATCCCCAATGATGTTGATAAATTCTCCACACTTTTGATTCATCCAGTCCAACATCTTATTGATCTTTGCCTCGGCTTCTTCTAACAATTGTTGTATTGGCAAAGGTGATGTTTCCACCTTGAGATTTGTTGATCTCTCCTTGTTATGATCATGGACCTTTGTTGAGTTAATTTTTTGGTCCTGTTGAAGTTTTTCAACACTCTCCCATGTAGCTATTTCTCCTTCTTCTTTTGCTACCCGCTTAATAAGCTCTAGGATTTGATGGGTTCGTAGGTTGTATAGTTGACCTCGGGCATACGTTCCTAGGGTCTCTCTTGTTTCATTACGTAGCCCATCAATGATATGGTACATTAGCCTTTCCTCGGAAAACTTGTGGCCTGGACAATTGTTTAACAGTGAATAATATCTTTCTAAGGCCATGTCCAAGGGTTCATGTTTTTCTTGTTTCCATCCTTGGATTTGTTTCCTCAAGGCTGACACTCTTGCGTAGGTTTGATATTTTTCGTTAAAGACCTCTACCATTGTTGACCAGCGTCGTATTGAATTTGGTTTTAACGATCTATACCATACTTTAGCTTGGTCAACGAGTGTCATAGGAAAGAGCTTCAGTTTTTGCCAACTGTTATCAATGTTATTCCATGTGCAGGCATCGTAGAAGGCTAGTAAATGTTGATGCGGATCTAAGTCATAGCCTCCTGAAAATTTAGGAAAGTTATTTAAATCGAGCCTGGGTAGTCGGCTCTCTTTACGATGCCTACGTGAGATTCGAACAGCCTCTTGTATTTGCGTTAAGCTTGTAGTGGCCAGTGGGGGTTCATCGTCATCGGGTAAGTTAGGCTTTCGTGTGTTATGATGACGTTGTTTTTGTTCATTCTTATAGGAAACTCCCACTTCAGGTTGTATACTCCAACTTTCATCGTCATATAGCTCATTGGTTCTCCAATGAACATCCTCACTAAGTGTGGCGTTATTATCATCTTGTCGGAGAGACATTGTTGTGTGCGAATTTATGTGACTTTTAATAATTTCTTCTTTTTAAGAGATATATCGTTAAGTTCTTTACAGCGACCTTGTATGATATAACTAATCTAGATAACTAGCACCATCCCCGGCAACGGCGCCAATGATGAGTGGCGAGGTACCCCTACACTCAACCATACGAAACGAGCGTCGCACGCGCGATCCGGTCGAACTCCGCAGATGGACTAGTTGTGGCACCTAGATAGTTAGCCTTAGGTCGCAGTTCGCTGTCTTCCCATCTAGACTAGTTTTGCATATGTCACGTATGGTTTAGTCTAGATGAGGTGTATGATGTGTTCTAATTCTAATGCTACTCCTGATGGCAGTGGAAAATAATTTTAACTAATTCTAAGCTAAGAGGAAAAGGGTAAGAAAATCTAATCTAGCCTAAGTGCGACGAGCAACCGATTCCTTGATCAACCGTACACATCTTGGACTTCGTGCACGACTGCCACTGGGACTACCAAGCATAGGCCTAGGTACGCCACTGGGATTACCAAGCGCAGACCCCAAATACGCCACTGGGTTACCAAGCGTAGATCCCCCTAGCTACACCACTGGGCTACCAAGCAGTCACACTTAAATGCTTGTAATCAAGTCGTACTCATTCCACTTCTAGGAGTTTCAAGGTGAGAGACTAATCGCGATGAGTAACCGATTCCTTAACTAGCCGTACACACCCGTAGATGCTCATAGTTAAGTCGTACTCACACCGTGCTATGAAAGCAATAAATAACATTAAATAAATAACAATAAATAAACTAAGTGAATGCTGCAATGATGAAGTAATCTCGATCTTTATTGCTGGTCATGTGCGTGTCCAAGTACGGCACACTCGAATAAAGACACCTTACAATCACATTCACCACACTGCGGGCAGACACGGGAAAAATTCTAGCTCTGGGGGGATCAAACTGCCAGAGCTTCGCTACTCTAAAAATGGGATGAAAATGAGGGAGAGCTGCCTCTTATTTATAGAAATTGCGGCTGACTGCAATATCGCGGCCCATGATATATCGCATACGCGATATCGCGGTCCATGATATATCGCATACGCGATATCGCGGCCCATGATATATCGCGACCCATGATATAACGTGGGTGCCTTATCGTGGGTGCCTTAACGCGACCGCTAGTAATATGAGCAATTTCATGTCTCATCAAGGTACCAAGGGGGTCAATGTGCAATGAAGAATTTAACTTCATCAATATTCTTATCTTTATTTTAATTTTTTTTATTTCTGTTCTTCTTCTTTACCTGTTTAGTCCTCTTCTTTGACACCAACAATGAGTTCACGTTATTTATTGAGACTTCAAACTTTTCTATGAAGATAGGACTACACAAAGGATCTACTCTAAGCCCTTATGTGCATGCCTTTCTTATGTATGAGCTAACTAAAGATATTCAAGATGATATTTCTTAGTGTATGCTCTTTATTTATGATTTTGTCTTTGTGAATAAATCTAAGGAAATTCTGATTTTGAAAATGGAGACTTAGAGAAACACCATTGAATTAAAGGGGACAATGATTAGTAGAAGTAAAGAAAAATACATGGAGCATACTTTTAGTATAAAAGTGAGTAATGAAGACACAAAGATGAAAATCCAAAACTAAGACTTTACTCAATGTAAGTAGTTTAGATACTTGGAGTCACTTATTTATATAGATAATGAGATTAACAATGATGTGACAAAAAAATTAAAGTAGATGAAAGAAATAATTTTGTAACCCTAGTAGTGTGCTTTATGATAGAAAAATCTTTGCAAGGTTGAAGGGTAAGGGCTACAGAACTACTATCAAACATGTAATCCTTTATGGTGTGGAATACCAACCTATTAAAAAGCATTAGGCTCAATGCATGCATGTGGTAGATATGCATATGCTAAGGTAGACTAGAGAATGCTCCTCTTAGGTTTCTTTCTTAAAGTTGAGGGAACTGGCAAAGTGGTAGACCAAAATATATTTGGTTTGCTAGCATAAAGAAAGACATCCTAAATTAGGTAGTAATGTTTATTTGGCTTGTGAATGATGAAAAGAACTCATATAGCCAATTGCACATAGTTGGGATAAGGCTAAGATGATGATGAACCCATTCATTGGTATTACCTTATTTTTAAGATTATTTCAATTCAACTTTTTGTTCTTTTTGTTCTTTGTTAATAGGTACAGTTTTCCTAATTGCAAATTTAGCTATATCTCCAATTTTGAAGATTTATTTTCTATTAAATTTTCAAATGTTAGGTATGCATATGTTTTTCAAGATCCGCACATTACTACATAGGTCTTTCTACCATTATTTAATATTTGTAACAAAATACCACAAGACAAGAATAGTATTTTCATTAGATAAGAGGTAAAAGTTGAATATAGTATTATTTATTTTCAATTTGCTAATAAAAGCATAGATTAACTATTAAACTTGATATCAATAAATTACAAGTTTAAAATTGTGTTTTAAGGCATTGCTATATTGTGTTCTTACCTCATCATCATCATCATCCTAGTCTTGTCTCAACAAAATGGGGTTGGCTACATGAGCTCTTTTTCACTATTTGCCTCTATGAAGAGCTAGATTTTTATTTATTTGCAGTTTCTTCAAATTGTATTCAATTGTTTTCTCCCATGTCTTTTTTGGTCTTCCTTTTGATGGCTTTCCTAAAACATTGATTTAGTAATCTTTTTTAACAAGTTCATTGTCTGATCTTCTTTGCACATACCCAAACCATCTAAGTCATTATTCTTGTAGTGTATTTGAAGTGGAAGCCACTCAAAGTCTTCTGCTAATATTTATATTATATAGTTTATCTCTTCTAGTAACATTCAACATCTATCTAAGCATTTGCATTTCTACCTCATTGATTTGTTGTTCATTTCTCTTACATCATCATCATCATCATCCTAGCCTTGTCTAAAAAAATGGGGTTGAATATCTAAGTTCTTTTTCGTCATTTTCCTTTATGAAGAGCTAGATCTTTATTTATTTGTAGTTCCATCAAATTATCTTTAATTGTTTTTTTCCATGTCTTCATTGGTCTTTCTTTTGGTGGCTTTCCTAAAATATTGATGTAGCAACCTTTTTTATAAGCTCATTCTTCAATCTTATTTGCACATATCCAAACCATCTAGACTATCATTCTTATAACATATCTAAAGTAGAAGCTACTCCAAGTATTTCTCTAATGTTTGTATTATGTAGTTTATCTCTTCTAGTAATATTTAACATCCATTTAAGCATTCACGTTTCTACCATAACAATTTGTTGTTCATGTCTTTGATCTCATCATCATCATTATCTTAGCTTTGTTCCAATAAAATAGGGTCAAATACATAAGTTCTTTTTCATCATTTGCATCTATGAAGAGCTAGATCTTTGTTTATTTATAGTTTATTCAAATCATCTTCAATTTTTTTTTCCAATATCTTCTTTGGTCTTCCTTTTGGTGGCTTTTCTAGAACATTGATGTAGTTACCTTTTGTTATCCATTCATTGTCCGAAACTATCTAACCTATCATTCTTTTGGTGTATCTTAAGTACAAGTACCTCGAAGTCTTCCTCTAATATCTATATTATGCAATTTATGTCTTTTGGTAACATTCAACATCTATATAAGCATTTGCATTTCTTTGTAGTAAACTTTTTTTATAAGTTCATTGTCTGATCTTCTTTGCACATGTCCAAACCATCTAAGTTGTCATTCTTGTAGCGTATCTAAAATAGAAACCACTCCAAGTATTTCTCTAATATTTCTATTATGCAGTTTATCTATTCTAGTAACATTTAACATCCATCTAAGCATTTGTATTTCTGCCATACTAATTTGTTATTCATTTCTCTTACCTCATCATCATCATCCTAACCTTGTCTGAATAAAATGAGGTCAAATACATATGTTCTTTTTTATCATTTGCATCTATGAAGAGCTAAATCTTTATTTGTTTGCAATTTCTTCAAATCATCTTCAAGTGTTTTTTCTCGTCTCTTCTTTGGTATTTCTTTAGGTGGCTTTCCTAGAATATTGATGTAGCAACCTTTTATTATAAGTCCATTCTTTGATCTTATTTGCACACATATAAACCATATAAGCTATTGTTCTTATAGTAGCCACTCCAAGTATTTCTCTAATGTTTGTATTATATAATTTATCTCTTCTAGTAACATTCAACATCTATTTAAGAGTTCACATTCCTACCATATTAATTTGTTATTCATGCCTCTTATCTCATCATCATCATTATCTTAGCCCTATCAGATATATAAGTTCTTTTTTATCATTTGCCTCTATGAAGAGCTAAATCATTTTTTATTTACAGTTTTTTCAAATCATCTTCAATTATTTTTTCCCATATTTTCTTTCGTCTTCCTTTTGATGGCTTTCCTGGAACATTGATGTAGCTACCTTTTGTTATCCATTCATTGTCCAAAACCATCTAACCTATCATTCTTTTAGCATATTCGAAGTACAAGTGCCTCCAAGTCTTCCTCTAATATCTATATTATGCAATTAATGTCTTCTAATAACATTTAACATTTATATAAGCATTCACATTTCTACCACACTCATTTGTTATTCGTGGCTCTTACCTCATCATCATTATCGTCCTAGCCTTGTTCTAAAAAAACAGGGTCAACTATATGAATTGTTTTTCATCATTCACCTCTATGAAGAGCTATATCTTTGTTTATTTGTAGTTTCTTCAAATCATTTTTAATTATTCTTTTCCATGTCTTCTTTGATTTTTTTATGGCTTTGTTGAAACATTGATATAGTAAACTTTTTTTATAAGTTCATTATCTGATTTTCTTTGCACATGTCCAAACCATCTAAGTTGTCATTCTTGTAGCGTATCTAAAATAGTAGCCACACTAAGTCTTTCTCTAATATTTGTATTATGCAATTTATCTCTTCTAGTAACATTCAACATTCATCTAAGCATTTGCATTTTTGCCACACTGATTTGTTGTTCATTTCTCTAACCTCCTCATCATAATCATCCTAGCCTTGTCTGAATAAAATGGGGTTAGATACCTATGTTCTTTTTCATCATTTGCCTCTATGAAGAGCTAGATCTTTATTATTTGTAGTTTCTTCAAATCATCTTCAATTGTTTTTTCCTGTGTCTTCTTTGGTCTTTCTTTTGGTGGCTTTCCTAGAATATTGATTGATGAATCATCAATTGGCTGAGATATTGTAGATGCTATGTCATAGATGCTACATTGCATTTGCGTTGTAGCATCCTTGTCAATGCATTTCAGTTGGTTGCTACATCGTAGATGCTATGTCTCATCTACGATGTTGCATCTATTTGATAAAGTCAATTTTTGTCCACCAACGATATCGTATCTACAATGTCATATATCTGATATCATAGCACATGCTACGACATCATAGATATAATATTGCAAGATGTGTATAACCTATAAATACAACACTTGGGCACAAAAATCTACATAAGTTTGATTCCATCCTTAAGTAGATTCTTGTAGTTTTGGTTTATAGTTTTAGCAATAGAGTGAATGCCCGCAGTGTTATGTTGAGTAATTGTACAGAATATTTATTCAAGTAAACTATACTTGCGCACAGTTTATGACTACAAATAAAGATTGAGATTGCTTTTCATCATTGCAGCATCCACTTAGCTTTATTATTTTACTTAGCATAGTTGTTACTGTTTTCTTAGTTTAATCATTTACATTTCCAAGTACTTTACTTTCTTGTTCATTAGTAAAGTGAAAGGAGTACAACTAGTTTCAAGCATTTAAGTGTAATTGTTTGGTAATCCTAGTACTGTTATAGCTTAGTTCACCCAGTAGCATAACACTTGATAATCTAGTAACGGTTACATGAGCCCAAGGTGTGTATGGTACGCTAGGATCTAATGCTCATCACTCTAGGCTAGAGTGGATTTACATTATTGTCATTACTTAGATTTAGATTTCTATTTTCAACTTTCATCATGTTTACAACTAGGAGTATTAAAGACCAAACAACATCAATTATCATATGCCTCACTTTAGACTAAACCATACGTGATAAAGCTACTACTAGTTCAAGTGGGAAATAATGTCTTGTGATCAATGTTAATAATCTAGATGCCACAACTAGTCTCATCCATGGAATTTGACTTGATCATGAGTGAATGCTTGTGATTTGTATGGTTAGGCGTAAGGGTACCTATCGCTTATCATTAGCATCATTGCCATTGATGGTGCTAGTTATCTAGATTAGTTATATTATAAGTGATTGCTGTAAAAGTATTAATGATTTATCTTTCAGAAAATATTAATATTTTAAGTCATACACGTTATCATATAAAACCATGTTTTCTTCACATAGGACAATAATGCATCATATGATGAAAACACTAGTAGGAGAAATGATAGGACATATATTGAGGAAAACTAGAGTAAACAACCACACGCAGGGGTTTCCTATGCTCATTTAGACCCTTACTACCCTTGAAAACTATGCTCAACTAATGTAGACAATCCTAAAAGAGATGGATTAAGTCCTAGAACAAGGAGGGCCTCAAGGTCTAGGACCTCCTCCAAACCTTGAAGAGATAAATCAAGGGACCATAGGGGGAGATATAGTAGCCATGTCAATTCTCCTAATTCCCCATCTTCCTCTTCCTCTTCCATGTCTAGTTTTGACAAGGATGAACATAGGTATAGAAATAGAGATACATTAAGGGGTCAAGACGAAAATAGAAATAGAAATAGATGAGATCATCAAAGTGAGCATAGACGAGATCATCGTAATCAGATAAATAGAAATAGAAATTATCACCACGACATGTTTGATGATGATGAACCCTTGTTGGCTACTAGAAGCATGATGTAGATAATGAAGGTAGTTAGAATACCCCAAAGGCATCAAAGGGAAAGTTGCATCAAAAGGCTTGATATGAATAACATCCCTAAACTTGTGGGAGGCTATAACTCTAATCCACAACATTACTTACATGCCTTCCATGATGCCTACACTTTACAAAACATTGAGAGTGAGTGGCAAAAGCTTAAGCTCTTTCCTAGGATACTAGTTGATGAAGTTGAAAGTTGGTATAGATCGTTGAAACCAAATTCAATCCATTGATGATCCACAATGCTGGAATTCTTCAATAAGAAATACCAAACCTATGTGAGAGTGTCCAACTTGAGAAAAAAATCCAAGGATGAAGACAAGAAAAACATAAATCCTTGGATGCGACCTTGGATAGATACTATTTGCTACTACATAGATGTCCAAGCCATGATTTCTCTCCAAAAGAGTAACTTTTCCACATCATAAGTGGGCTTCATAATCAAACAAGGGAGACCCTTGGGATTTATTCCCAAGGTTGGTTATTTGAATTGAAAGCCTATCAGATACAAAGGCTAGTTGAGTAGGTGGGAAAAGAAGAAGGAGAGAGCTATGTAAATGAGAGAATGTAGAGGAATATAGTTGGGATCCAACTCTTTAAAAGAAGGGGATCCATATCTATGATGAGGAAAAAGAAGAAAATCGTGATGAGGTGATTTCACAACAAACCTTGCCAATACACAAGTCTATCATTGAGCTTGAAGCAAGGACAGATAAGATGTGGGAGTTAATGAATGAAAAAGTCACAACTTACGTGAAAACCTTAGAGGAGAGGGTAGCATAAAAAGGATCAAGTGATCAAAATAAGAAGAGGAAAATGAACAAAGTAATAGGTAGGAACACTTATCGGCAAAAAGGGAAAATAATTGTAGGAGAAGACGCTATAGACTCAATGACAGAATAGGATAATGGATGTGACATCTACCAATATGACCATCCAAAGGGCTATTACCTAGTTATGTTACATCTACATGAGTTTGGGGCTTTTGCTTTGAATCCCAAGTTTGTACAAAAGAAAATGCCTAGGAAATTACCTTACTCACAAGATAATTATAGACAATCCTACCACCAACTGTACTATTTCAATGGGATTTCTTATCAGCCTCAACACTACTATCAACCACAATGGCAAAACCCACACTCATGGGGGATGCCATCAACAAACCAGCAATACCCTTAAGACCAACCAGACCTGTATGACTACTATGTTCAACAACTTGTTTTTCCAAATGGTTCTACTTCCTCTACCTCGAATCACTACTATCACTCTCTCGAATATCATCAACCCATAGCATCTCTTGTCGGATCAACATCTTGCATCTCTTATCCTCCATGACATCCTCAATATTCTCATACTTCCCTCTACCATATGTCACCAGCAACACATGAAGAATTGGCATCACAACATCAACAAAAGAATGCCACTTGTGCTACAAACATACACTTAAATGATAATGCTAGTCGATATCAACCATAGTCTTGAAAACATCCTTTCTTTAAAATAAATTCCACACATGAGCACAAAACTTGTAAACCTATTGGCCCATGTACAACCTTATAAATGAAACTTGTAGACTTTATAAATGATACTTTGGAAAAAAAATAAGTGGAGAAAATTAATTATTAGTAGGGAGGAAGTTCCCACTTTTAACAAAATCTACATTACTTTTCAACATCTATGTTTGAACTTAAAATAGCAAAAGGATTTGAGCTAGAGAGTTTTGGCTTAATACCAATATTTGTATCAAAGTAAGAAAGTGGTAGCACTTGTGGAAGATCTTCACCTTATCTCTTGTTATTAATCTTACATTAATAATCTTTACCATTAACTATAACCTACTTGTCAACACTATTTTTAATTTTTAAGTTAATAGTTTTCTTGTTAGACAAGGAAAAACTTATCTTACAAGCTATCTATTCAAGTTGTTTAATATTTTCTCTAGTACCAGTAAAATTATACACAAGAGCTTTGATGAGTGGCGAGGTACCCTTACACTTAACCATACGAATACGAGCGTAACATGAGCGATCCCGTCGAACTCTGTAGACTAAGTGCCTACACGCCTCATGGAACACTTAAGGTTAATTATTCGTTGTCTTTCCAAACTTACTTGTATTTGTCATGGTGTATGGTTAAGTAAGTCCGAGGTATATGATTTTTATTGTCTTTTCGGTTTTTATCTCCTATGCTGATAATGTGAAAGGTAAAGAGGCTAATTGGCTAACTCTAACTAACTAACTAAGCCCTAATTAACCTAGCATTAGCATCCGTTCCCACTTACCGTTCGCACCTTGAACCAATGCAACCGTGGTTACCAAACGCTAGTCGTTGCTAAGATCACCACGCGTAACGCACGTGCTCGAAGCGGTCACACTGAGGCACTTAACTAGGAGAGAAGGGTTGAAAGAGATTTAATAACTAATAAAGCATTTAAATGGTAAACAGTAAATAACAGTAAATAAAATCCTATTTAGCCTATTCCATGCACTGCAAAGTTTATCCAAGAAGTTCGTCTTTATTGCCGTACACAAACATGTGTTCAGGTATAATATTTGCTCGAATAAAGATCCATTCACTTTGGAGTTCCTACTGTGGGCACATGGAAAATATTCTTTCTCTTGAGAGGTAAAACTGCCAGAGTTTCGCTAAGGGTATAGATCTAGATGAGAAACAAAGGGAGAGCCGCCTCTTATTTATAGACTTGGCAACGCACTGCGATATCGCATCCCATCAAGCTTCTATCTTCTCAAGATTTTTTATTATCATTTGATCATTTTTATCATTGACATTAACTTGATATTTTGTATTTTTAATTTTATATTATTTTTTCCTACATTTTTTCTTTTCTACATAATCTTTTTTCATTCATGATAGCAAATGTCATTCATGATATAGCAAAAGTTGCAAGAATTAGAAAGATTATAATATGTAATTGGTTAAATATAAGTCTTTTCTCCTACTTGTCAAACCAATTCTTTTATATGATCGAAAAGGTTGATTTCAAAAATGTTTACAAGAACCAAAAGTTGTAGAAATAGACTTGATATGCTTAATGGGATTAAGAAGACTAATAATTTTTTGCTTAACTTTTTGAAAAATAAATAAAAGATTATATAACTTGACAAAACATGAAACTTTAGCATATTCTTTAGATTGGACATCAAAATCTGAAGCCCACTTATGAATGATTAATACTCTATGCTCATGTATAAAAGATCCTAGGGTAAGTTGCACCATCAAAGAATTTCCTAACTTAATAAGCAGGAAAAAATAAGAATATATCTATCATGAAGGACTTAGATGTCACATTTTTTCATCACATTATTTAACTGTGAAACAAAACTTCGATTACAAGGATCAAAAACCAATTTTGGTGGCTTGAAATGAAAAAAGATGTTGCTGAGTTTGTGGCAAGGTGTTTTACATGTTAGTAAGTTAAGGCTGAACATCAAGTACTAGCAGATCTTTTACAACCACACCATATTTCAAAATGGAAATGGGATGAGACTGGAATAGATTTTATTGTTGGGTTACCTAAAGTTCTTGAAGGATATGATTCCATAATGGTCATAGTTGATAGGTTCAAAAAAATTTTAGGTTCAAAATTTTTTTGAGTGATATCGTGCGGTTAGGTAAGGGACGGTAAAGCAGTTAAAAGAGAAGTTAACTTGAAATTTTTTTTTAACTTGAAAAATCTTTAAAAACTGAAGCTTAAAAGGTTTCGGGACTTTCACCCCTCATCAGTGCGCTTAAGGTAATGCGGCAGGGCAGCCGAAGCATACTAGTACCATACAATAAATGATTTCCCAACTTGAAAATAGAACATAAAAATAATTAACTAAAAAATAGGAGATAAAAACAATTAACTAAAAAATAGTAGATAAAAACAATTAACTAAAAACTAGGAGATAAAAATAATTAACTAAAAAATAGAAAATAAAAACAATTAATAGGAGATAAAAACAATTAACTAAAAAAATAGGAGATAAAAACAATTAACTAAAAAATAGGAAATAAAAACAATTAACTAAAAAATAGGAGATAAAAACAATTAACTAAAAAAAGGAGATAAAAACAATTAACTAAAAAATAGGAGATAAAAATAATTAACTAAAAAATAGGAGATAAAAATAATTAACTAAAAAATAGGATGGCCCCCCACTCGTGTTGGCCGAATGGGGGTGGGAGATGGTCCTAGCATTTTGAAAAAATAGTTTTTTAAGGCAATGCGATTGGCAGCCGAAGCTGCAAAGGCAAGAGATGAGCATGCCAGTACAATCAATAAATAGGCTCCCAACTTACAAATAGGGAAAGATAATAATGACAACCAAAAAATAGGATAGGCCCCATTCGTGCCCGCCGAGTGGGGGTGGGAGGCAGTACTAGCATTTGAAAACAAACAATTTTTCAGGGGCGGGCTTTGGGTGCTAGCTCTTGCTACTTATGAATGGGTGTTAATAAGCAAGAAAAAATAAGAATATATCTGGCATGAAGGACTTAGATGTCACATTATTTAACTATGAAACGAAACTTGGCAAATAACCCAAAATTTTAATAAATTCATATTGTGATGAAAGATCAACTACCAATGACTCATATATGTCACCAGGAAGAATAAAATCAAGTGTCTTACATTAACATCGTTAGAAAAAGGCATCACAACTTTTTTCTTGCAAGCTTGTAAATTTGCACTTTGAATGTCAACAAAAATTTCCAAATCAATAAAAGAAGCAAAAATTTCAACATTGGTTAAGGAAGATGGGAGTAATATAGAATCCCCATAGGGAAATTCAGATCTATTGGAGAAAATTTGAAGTGAGAAAATCAGATCTACTAAAAAAAAATCAAATTCACTAAAGAAATATTAGATTTGCTGAAAAAATCAGATTTGCTGAAAAATATCAAATCCATTGAAAAAACATAAGATTTAGAAAAAAATTATAACAAAAGCTTTCTATTGAACAAATTATAACAAATGCTTTCCATTGAACAAAATTATGATAAAAATTACCTAAATTATGGGTATTAGACACCAAAAAATATATATATTAAAAATAAAAATTCAGAGTACAAAAGTAAAGACGCAAAGGAGAAACTCCAAAACAACAACAAAAAAAGGCCTAATGGTTTTGGGGATGCTTTTTTAGGGTTTTACCCTGACAAATAATCTTGAAAAACCTCTATTCTAGGATAGGAAAAAGATCAGGGGGGTTGTTAAGGTGATGTGCTAGCTGGAGAAGAAAAATTAAATCCAAAACCTTAACAGAGCCCAATGTTGCAAGATGACCCCCAGTAAACCTGCAACAAGACAAAAGCTTATCGCACCCCCCGGGACGACAGCTGAAGAAGGAGATCAATACACCTAATTCAAAGAGAATTTAGTTGGAAAGGTAATATTATTGAGAAAGCCTAGTTCCCGACAGTGAAGTTGAACATTACTAGCAATAGAGCATTTCATACCGTAGTCAAATTCATTGTAGTTTGTGTTTTGATACCAAGCATCTAAACGACATTTCCAAATAAAGAAGATAATCTCAAATAGGAGGATTTTCCAGGCTTTTTGAAGGTGACGCTTAACACAATCATCTTGAAGGATACATTGAGGAAAACGAATAGAATGATTAGGAAGGAAGACTTGGAGAGATTGACACCATTTCCAAATGTATTGAGAGAATGAACAATCCCAAAAGACATGTTGAAAAGAATCATCCGCTTTACAAATGGGGCATTTAGGATGATCAATTCCTAACAAATGAAGCCTATGTCCGATGGGAAGACATTGATGAACCAAGGACCAAAACAAGAAACGATGCTTAGGTTGGGCCTTGGAAGTCCAAATCCGACGAAAAATAGTTTTCCACTTGTGATCCTGGAGATGTAAACTCCAACGTCTATTTAGAGTGGAAAATTAAAAAACTTGCGCATGAAACCAAGATTTGGCTTTAGAGATGCGTAAAGAGCAAAGAGGGGAACCGTCAGACCAAAACCAATCTTCATACCAAGGAATATTACTATGCAACTTATGCACAACAAAGTTAGAAAGAACTTGCTCTATGTGTTGGAAAAAGATCAGACCTTATTCTCGTTTAGAAGTGCTGAAATAAGTTTTCACTTCCTACTAAAAACTCTCTGTTAATAAAATTATTTAAATTATAAGAAAAACTTTCTCAAAATTATGATTTTTTTTTATTTTACTAATTTGGCTAAGAAGGATGAACCGAGTTGGACGCAGTTGGATGCTCATAAATATGAAGAGGAGTTGACTTTTCGATTCACCTTTAGAATTCTAAAGAAAATTGTTTGCTTTTTGTCAAACCCCGGGAATGGTATTGGTTGCTGAGGCTTAGAATGACTTATTTTGTTATGCTAATAAGTCACAAGAAGAATCCGCCCGCATTAGATCCATCTGTGACAATGTCCAACTTCGTAATCAAAAAGCGAAACTCTTCCTGAATTTTCCGTCTTTCTTTTCATCAAGATCTTCATCAGAGGATGATAAGAATTCGAATTCGAATAAGCATATTTACTTGAAATTTCATGTCAGAATATGACTTGTATAATGCAAATCAAGTCAAATACCTTTAAAAGCCTTCTGTTTTAACGTAAAAACAGATATAGTATACATAGTTAAGGTGTCAGTAACACCAACCTAAGACGTAATAAATTAATCTGTCATTAAACTGTTTCCTCCCATGTTTTAAGAAGGCGGCCGCTGGAGATTAGACCACAATTCTTCCTTCACCAACAACTTATTAGAAAAGCGTGCGTCTGTTGGCGCTTCACTTTATTGGGATATTGATTTTTGAGATTTGTGGGTTGTGCCAGATTACAGCTTGGGAGGTAGAAAATTTGAAAACACAAAAATTTAAGGAAAACGTTGCATCTTGTGGAGCACTCTGGAAATCGGCATATTTAGTTCCGCAAAATCAAACAAATTTCTTAAAATAAAAGGTGACCTCTACCGATTCAGATGCAATCCTGCCCCACCCCATTTATGGGCTTCTCAATCAGTGAGATGTTAATTCTCAATGTTTTGACAGTGAGATGTTAATGCACAGGTAAGACTCTTGATTTAATTAAAAGTTCCAAATTATAGATTCGATTTTAATAAAGAATATTGAATTATAAGATTTTAATTTAGCTATATGGATTAAGATTCAATTATTTCGGTTTGCCACAATGTTTTGCTTCCAATCGTAACGACATTCTGCTTTGTATCCGTGAACTTTAGGCCTCATTTCATGGATGCTCTGATTTTCTAAGCTCACATGTGATGCTGAACAGAGCAGATAACAACCAAAGCCGACTAAAACAAAACTATAATGTTCATGAACAGTGACCTAATAATGCTTGTTATGCATCTATTGAAATACCAAACTCCCAATTGTCGAGCGTGCATGATGCGGGCCGACAGCATATCAACTAATGCCGACTTAGAGAATTTAGTTGATGTGAACGCTGGATCAATAATAAACATCACATTCACAAGCAAAACGGCGGGAAACCAATTTAATATTCCTGTACAAGTGGACGGATAATGCACAAATTGAAATGTGTGGATCATGATAAGATTTGCAGGGATGTGCAAATTCCAAGCACGTAGTGTGTACAATACAAGATCCCACAGCACTGTTGAACCCGTGCAAGAGCTGCAAAATCTGTCGCTGTCGAAGCTTTTGGCAGCCCTCATCTGCAGTAACCAATTTCACAGCGAAATTTTTGTCGGTCCGTTCATGTCGTATTCCCATCCATAACTAATAATGAAAATCATAATGTCGATATTGAAGTTTTGTCGGCCGTAATCTGCAGAAACAATTTCACACTGGCAAATATTTGTGGGCCTTTTCATTTCTCCATTCAATCATTCCATTATTCTTCCGCATTTTACACAGGAAAATATTTGTGGGTCTTTTAATTTCTCCATTTAAGCATCCCATTATTCGTCCGCATCAATTAGTCTCTGAAACATTCATTACAGTTTCTGAACGCCACCGCGTGCCCTGTAATAGAAGCAACTTCTTCTGATCATTCATCGCTGAGAAAATGCTACACTGCGTGCCCTGTAATAGAAGCAACTTCTTCTGATCATTCATCGCTGAGAAAATGCTACACTGCAGGCGCGTTGACATTGACACTTGTGAACAACTTTTTTAATCTGATCTTTCTGTACTTGCTCTGATATAAGGCTCGGAGCTGCATAGATAAATTGGACGGCTGTTACTTTAACTGCCCACCACGACCCACTTTTTCTTCTTGATTAACCCCGGACCAAGAAACTAGAAATCCAAAGCATCACGCCATGATTAACTGTACAAAACTGTACAACAAAGTCTGAATTCATCCATTACCACATGCAGAATTAAAGTTCTTATCTCCCATGTAGGATTCATTCCCTTTACTTTAGAATCAACATGCCTGTGGACAGTCTGTAACTGCGTAATTAGTGCTGTTACTGGCTCTGCCATTATTTAGGTATCATCTTTTTGTGGTGTGCTTTTTGCTGGTTTCTTTTGTATTCGAGTTAGTATCCGGTCCTGTCTTGAAAAGTGGGGATTTCCTTTCGTTTTGCCCAGATTGGAAACTTCTATCAAGGAATATCAGCAGAGACGCAAACACGACTTTCAGAGGGCTGGATTAAGAAGTTTCTGCAGAAGAAGCGAGGACCGGATTCCTTGTTGGAGATTTCAGGTCCTCCAAACTTGCAGAGGACAGTGTCACGGTTCAGGTGGTGGAAGAGATGTACCGTTAAGCAGCTGAAAATACTGATCCAGGAGGTCTGCATGGTGCATACGGAACCCAGATTGAGATTGCCTTGACAGGAGAGCAGAGAAACTCGGAAATTTTCACTTCAAAAGAGTAGGTGGGTTGTCAATATATGAATTTGTTAGAGAGTCTGAAATCCTTGCATTTATCGACACGGTGATTCCAATTCAAAAGAGTAGGTGGGTTGCCAATATATGTATTTGTTACAGGGTCTGAAATCTTTGCATTTATCGACACGGTGATTCCCGTGAGCGAAATTTTCAAAAGAGGTGGGTTGTAGACTTGTAGCAATAGTTGTAATCTTATTATAAATCATCTAAGTCAAGGATACTGTGATTATAGTGATCACTGTTGCCGTGAACAGGAATTATAGCAGCATTTGCTCGATTTTGGCGAGACTGCCAAAACAGGAAACAAGACACGTGCAATTTCCAATTCAAACCAGGTGGGTTGTAGCCATGGTTCTTATCGAATCAGAAATCATTGTATTCAGGGATACTGTGATTAGAGTGAAATCATATTTGCTGTGAACAGGAATCATAGTAGTATCTGGCTCAATGTTTGTTGAGACTGCCAAAACAGGAAAGAAGAAACGTGAAATTTTCAATTCAAAAGAGGTGGGTTATAGCTATAGTTCTTACAATCAGAAATCATTTTACCCAGGGATACTGTGATTATAGTGAAATCATATTTTTTCTGAACAGGAATTACAGTAGCGTTGGCCCAATTTTTGTTGAGACTGCAAGACAGGAAAGAAGAAACGTGAAATTTCCAGTTCAAAACAGGTGGGTTTTGGCCCCTCTTGGGGTAAATATCTGTTACCCAATCAGAATTCCTCTCCCCACCTTCACCTTCCTGTAAACAGGATTTGCAGGAGCATTAGCCTAGTCCTATTAGATTGAGCAGCAGCAAAGAAGATGGATGTGGTGATGCAGCTGAAGCGAGGCATGAGCCGGCAGTGGTCTCTGGAATCGCTGAAGAACCTGGGGCTGAAAATGGGGAAAGTCAAATCCATGAAAACAGAGCACAGATTCAGCTTTGGGCGGCAATCATCCATGGATCCGCACAGGCGGAGCCAAGAAGAAGAAGCACAGGCACAACTGGTACTGGCTGTTCCAGAACAATTGGATGCAACGATGCAGATGTTGTTTCTGGCCTGCAAGGGCGATGTTAAGGGTGTGCAGGCTTTGCTGGACAGCGGCCGTGTCCACGTGGACAGCGCCGATTTTGATGACCGCAGAGCCCTCCACGTGGCCTCCTGCGCGGGCCACCTGGACGTTGTTAAGCTCCTGCTCAGCCGCGGCGCCAATGTCAACGTCAGAGATCGCTGGGGCAGTACAGTAAGCATCACTGCAGTGCCTGATTATTGCTCTTTTCTGCAAAATTTTGCAGTTTGTTTGATGGGTTGAATCAACACTCGGGTGTTCTGTTGTGTTGTTACTGTGGAGTAATTTCAAATGCATGTTTGGTGGGAGTACTAGTGTCACTGTAACAAGAATTCTTGGAAAAAATGTTGACCTGGGATTGAAATGTAGTGTTCGGGCTATACAACAGATTCCGTGTTTCAATTTGATTGAAAAATACATTGCTTACAATTTTGGTATTTGGAAAAATTTGGGAATGAGATCAAACTATTTGGGCATGTCTTTAAAATAGCAGATTCTATGATTAAATATAATATTTCTTTATTTTTTCTACGAAACTGAAGTATCTAACTAAAATTTGAAAACTCTATGAATCATATTGCTTTCAAGTTTCAAGTAGATGAGTTAAACAGTTTGAAATATCTAATTTCTTTTCTCTTTCGGAAATGGCTGACAGCCAATTGCAGATGCAAAGTTTTACGGGAACGAGGAAATCTGCAGTATTCTTAAAGCCAAGGGAGCTAAAATGCCTGTGAGTTTCACTTGTTTACTCACGATATATATTATGTTTAAAGAACTAAGAAGCTCATCTTAAAACCACAAATACGTGGTATTACTTTAATAATATCTCTTTGCACGTTTGAATTTGCAGAAAACGCCCATGAGTGTAGCAAATCCTCGCAATGTTCCAGAATATGAACTCAACCCTAAGGAGCTTGCGTTTCCAAAAAATGTAGATTTGAATAAGGTGATCAGAAAATTCTGAAATATTATCTTTTGTTTTTCCCCCCCTTTTTAACGACGGTATGCATGATTTTGTTGTTATACAAGGTACTATGCATTGGTTTCCACAGCCAAAAATATTTCAACTTTCTCAGTTTAAGTGCTGAGGAGATTTTACTCATCGGTTTAAATTTTTTCTTTCTTCTTTTATCAAGCATCACCGTTTCTTGGAATTTTACTTTTCTTGTATTTGAAGAAATTCTCAAACTGACTATTCAGATCATGCACACGGCTGGCTATCAACTAGCAAAGTGGAATGGCACTAAGGTGGCCGTGAAGATTCTCAATGAGGACTATTTCTTCAATCCAGAAAGCATGTACGTTTAGATGTCAAGTTAAATAATATTAGTTTTGTAAATTAGTTTAGGCAGGAGATTGTGCCATTGAATATCTTCTATGTAGGGGAAGTTGAGGTGTTTTTTAAGCAGCTTCCTTGACTTACTTGAATTATACTGAAGTGAAGTTTTACTTACATCTGTATAGACCCAACCAATCTGCTAGAGAATTGAATTTATACAAAATACATAAGTAGCAATACAACTTGAGTACAATAGATACGTTTAATAATCATGTAGTTTGAATGCTTCTTCTAAATAATGACCTAGAAGCAACATGGGTAGATTAAATAACTCATACAAAGTTTTACATAATATTTGTCATTTTCTTTAGAAAAATCTGTTTCACAGCGCTGTAATAATATGTGTTGTTCATCTTCTACAGCTTGTAGTAGGCACATTGATATATAAAATCCTCATATTACACATTTTTCTATCATCTAATTTCAATATCCCTTTCTTACCCTATTAATTAGCATTTGTATGGATATAGGGATAGTTGCATGTAGATATTTTGCTTCATTATGGATTCCATTTATAATTTTTTGTCAATAAAAATGAAGTTTAGTTTAGTTTTGTGCTTTATTTTGCTGCATCTTAAAAACCTTCTCCCCTGACAATTTTTGAGCCTTTTCTAAATTCAGTAAGTGTGTTATCAGGAATTGAACTCTGGTCTTTGAAATAAAAAAGAACTGTACCAATCACAAGACTGTTATCTTTGAATTAGACTTCCATACAGTAATTATTGAAGATAGTAGAGATTCCAACATTAGGCTGCAAATATTTGAAAATACAATGACATGTTAACTAGAAAACAGAATATAATGGTGTGCATCTTATAAAAGATGATGCCAGCAAACAGTATTTGTTGATTTATTCTGCTTATAACAGAGGTTCGAATTACATATCTGTGTTTCTAAGTGGGAACATACTAAAATATATGTTCATTAGTTATTAAAAAAAAACATTCTAGCGAAATATTAATTCGGTATCATGGTCAATAATATTGTTTCTAAGATATTAAAGGCTGATATGACATCTTTAGTCACATCAACTTTTATGACCTGCAAGGGAAATAACATCAGATGTGTATTTCTTTAGTAATTTCAGTGTATAATATTTTCCTGCTAGTGACACAACACCTCACAGTGGCATTAAGGAGTATTCATTCAACTATTAATAGGTCGAATGCTCCACCATGACGCCATTTTTTGAGTCGACAGATTTCTTTGCACACCAGTTTGCAAGTAGTACAAGACGCTAGCTGATGCAAGGAACAGGGAACCATATTTTTGTTAACTTTGTGTTAATTAGATAGTTACAATATCATATTTCAAGAAATGACTTTTGGGTGGTTTTCCAAGGTGATATTGAATCGAGTTTCAGTTTCAGGTTCAGGTTCAGGTTCACATATGAAGCTTAAAGAATTCACTAACGTTAAGGTGCTCTCATCATCATTTTCTAGCATGTATGCACTTCCGTTGTCTAAGTATTAATGGCAGAACCCTGTAACTGTTGTAAAATAAGTGAATAGATAAGGAATCCAGAAAATAAATGTGCAAAGAGAAGTTTTCAAGAGCCATCTTTACCATGCTAAAGCCATCTTCATTAACTTTAGAAGTCATAGAGCTTTTAACGGTGTAAAGTATAAGAAATTTATAAGGTTAGCATTTCATGAGTCGCATGTGATTGTGTTGTTTTTAAGATGCTGCATTTGACGATTTCACTTTATGTTATACGTATCTGTCAAATTTGTTAAACTACTTTTGTTTTCCAATGCCTGAGTTAGTGAAATTGTCTTTCAAAATCTTAAGATGCTATATAATATATTTCTCCTACAACTGTCCACAATCATTGTGTTCTGTTCTGGCAGAAAACTGTTCAGGAATGAATTATCATTATTGATAAAAGTTCGGCATCCTAATGTTGTCCAGTTTGTCGGTGCTGTCACTCAGAATGCTCCTATGATGATAGTTTCAGAGCATCTCCCACAGGTAAGCTCTAAATGTTTCCCAAGTTTAGGCATTTATAGATGTGTTCTTGAGACCTTTCTTCTTTATCAAGGATTCAATTATTGCACGTTGTGGGATTTGCCCCTGACTGTAATTTCTCTCTTATTGAAGCCATAGTTTCATTGAAAGAGAGGACAGATATTTGGTGATTTAAATATAAAATCTTTGAGAGAAAAAACATTCATTGTTGAAACTTGCCCTTAATATTTCATTGCTAGGTTACCAAATGGTATTATATTTCAGCATGATGCATTGGAATTGAACAGGTAACTTTAACTTCACAAATTATTCCAATAATACAAGTGTTCAACCTTGCTTTTTGTTTGTAACATTCAATGCCTTTTTTCAAAGTTGGTATTCCTATCATCGCAGCCTAAAGTACTAGTTAAAAAGTGATACATGGTCAAATTTCTGGTTCGAAGTATGAAAGTTCCATCACCCGTACATCTAGAAATTTGTTGTGCGGGTGATTCTAGATAGGCCATACATCTAGAAATTTGTAGAATTACTAAGACATTGTCAAAAATTTACCTGAGGTCCACAATTTTACACATGCATGTAAAGCTACTGCACTTAGACTTGTTTCCTCGGTTATCTTCTAGTAACAAATTGATTATCAAAATGATTTTAGAATAATGAGTAAACGGTGCATACAGTATCACAACTCAATGAGAAATTCAGGTTGACGTTAAGTTTCAATTTTGGAATTATTTAGATTGTTTAATGGACAATGTTATGGAGATTTTACATTTCAAAATAGGTAATAACCCATGTCTTCGTCTTTATACTCTCATGTGGTTTTTACATTTAACTGAAACTGAAACTAAAATTTTGTGATGTCTGTAGACCCTCTAATGTATGTAGACCCTCTAGATCTATTGGACACTAGAAGCATACATACTATGAGTTTTGAAAACATCATTAAGAAAATTGCCAAGTGTTCTTGTTAACATTTGGAACAAATCAACCAAATTTGCTGCTGTAACATCCCATCTATGTCTAATAGCTCTAATGCAGTACATTGTAGAAATTCAAGAAATATATGAATTGCATGCTATGTTTTCTGAAATTGCCTCACCTGATTCATTTATTGTGTTGTTCATCTGCTCTCAGAACATCAAGCTTTTTTAGTTCCCATCAATAATTTTTACCTGCCTCAAATTCTATTTTATATCTTGATTCTTTGTCAAGTTACATTTTATTTATCAATTGTTTTCTCAAAACTCTTAAGCCTATTGTAGGATTTTAAGTTCACATTTATGCCATAATTGCTATCAAACTGTAAAACTTTATTGTTTAAAATTTGTGCTTAAGCTTGTGGTTAAATTCAAGGTCCGTAGTGCCTTTCGCTACTGGTTTGTGAAGTTAAAGAATCTTCTCTCTTTCTAATATCAGTATATTACCTGAGCATGAGCTATTTGTGATCATGGTTTGTTTCTTCTGTCAGGGAAACTTGAGTAGTTACCTTCAGAAAAATGGGCGCTTAAAACCTGCAAAGGCATTGAGTTTTGCTCTCGACATTGCCAGGTTAATTACAATGCTAACAATTCAAAAATAATTGGCATTTTGCATCCCCATTGTGAATTTCAAAGGGTTGATTTTAGTGAAGAATTAATGTTTGCTATGAGAAATTTTTATGAGGAATCAATTCCGTATAGTCTACCTGCTTTCATGTTTTTGTGATTTATTAGCTTTGCCTGACTCAAGCATCCTAATTTAATCAATTGTTGATATTTCATTGATTGCTGCATTTCTAAGATACGTAACTTTGTATCATTTACCAACATATAGAGTTTAGATTCACCTGTGGTGTATATACTTTTAATTAAGGCTCTACTATTGATCTTTTGTTTTTATTCTTGTTTTTCTTACTGCTTCTTCTCTTCCAGTACAATTTTGTTGGCTAAGATGACCCTTTCCTAATAAAAAATTTAGTTGTGTATTTTTATTTTATTTTTATTTTGGGGAATACTTCAGATATTCATATGAGAACTCAAAATTTCCATTCAGTATGAAACGTGTTGGTATCGCTGCCTTCAAAATGGAGAACATGCCTCTAGTCCGAAGAACTTGTAACCTACATTTTTTTGTTTTATTTATTTATCAGATGAATCAATCATTGATAGTTTTTTGGCAGCTGCCTTTCCTCGTTAAACACATACTATAAGTCTAGGTTCAGTTTTTACCTCATATAACGTACATTATTTGAAACAAAGTTTGGAAATCCACAAGTCAGGATTTTATTATGCCAAAATCTTTACAAGATCCTGCTGCAGCTTCGACTTAGATCAATTGAACAAATCAATAAAATCTGGAGTGCTTTGCTAACATGTGATGTTAAAAATTTGGAAGGAAAGAAACCAAAGGGCTTTTGAAGGGATAGAAATCAATATATTGATCAGATTGGTATTTTGATATGATTATTTTATTTTATCCTTTCATCTTGGTTGATTATTAAGATCCCTAGAATAATCTCACTGTACTTCAGATCTTATTTTTATTAATATTATCTCTTTTTAATTGATCAAGGAAAAACCATTGTTATTCTCTTAACTGCCTTTTGAGCAATAACCAGGTCTGCACGTCATCATTTAACAAGAATTTTAGATACCTGCATATTTTCAGACGTAATCATGTTAGAGATCTGTCTCGTTTGATAGGATATTCTTTATTTGGCTTTTGCTGAGAAACTCAAACTAATGGAACTGCTTGAATTGCAGAGGAATGAACTATCTTCATGAGTGCAAGCCAGATGCCATCATACATTGTGATTTAAACCCAAAGTAAGAACTAGTTTTGTTTGTCTTAGATGCTTCATTGAAATTTTCATCTTCTGTTACAATGATTGACATCATTTTAGGAATGTTCGCTCATTCTTTAACGTTTTGATAAGCTGCCAGTAATATTTTGCGGGACCATGTAGGACACTTGAAAGTAACTGGTTTTGGATTAAGTAGATTATTCAAACAATCTTCAGACAAGGTTCAGGAATTGCATTCAAGCTCTGTGAATGAGCTCTCTAGTATGTAATGGTTTTTGAAATTTCTGTAACGCATCGTTTAATCTCTCTCCCACTTTAATATTTTTCAGGTTTTCCTTATTCAATTATATATATCCACCGAACATTTCTACTAAGAAGGTTCCATATTCACAATAATAAATTTGCTGGATTAAGTTTCGTTTACAGAGTTGCAAATATCTTATGTATACAGCTTGTATTCATGAATTTTCCATTAAACTTTCTTAATGCTTACATTATAATGAGACTTACAAACTTGCTTTTCTGAACAGAGCTTTATATGGCACCAGAGCTATACAAAAATGAAGCCTTTGACAGTACTGTAGACGTTTTCTCATTTGGTCTTATCCTTTATGAGGTGTGGTCTTAAATCCCTTGTTATAAATTGTTCGAGCTATCACATTTTTCCAACTATAATTTTACTTTATTATGCTTTCACTGTAAATTGAAGTTATACTTCCTGTTTCAGCATTTCTGGTTTTACTGAGAACTTTGATCATAATTGTGCACCATTATTGTTTAGTTTTATCAGATGACCTTTGTTTCTGACAACGATGATTTCTCTAGCTTAATGTATCCACCATTTTCTGCAAGCATTGCAAGAATCTTTTACAAAATTAATTAAGCAAACAGTGTTGGACCCTGAAAATTTCATCAATCATCTGCAAAATAGCATTATATCTTAATGTAATCCATTGAAATCAAACCTCTAACTTGTACATCTCAAGTTACAAGTCTTAATCAAGCATCGTGAAAAGAGATAACATGGAATGTTAGGCATTTTCTCACTCCACAGTTAAATCCGTTTTTTGTGAAACTATCCAAAGCCGGCTGCTTTGCAATATTTTAGGCATGGATTTTGAGACATCTTTTTTAAATTGAAACATTTAGAAACTGTAATGAAAGGAAATGATGAAATTCTAGAAAAATTGGATTTATTGTTAATAAACCTTTCTCGCATGGTTTTATTGAATGTTTATATCTGAAGAAGTGTCTCTTTTTGGAGGAAAGCTTATATCTGAAGTAGGGTCTCTTTTTGGGGGAAAATTTGACATCTTGTAAACGTAATGGATTTCTTTCGTTCCATTTTACTATTTGAGTGTCAATTATTGAAATTGAAACTGAATTTATTTGATTACCTTGATTAAGACATGTCTGGATCGATTGGACTACAGTAGTTTCAGAATTCTTACAGAATTTATTTATAACTCAACGACACCCACTGGAATGGAACCTGTAGCCTAGAGTTTCCATGTCAATACTCTTGCCAATGGACTAAACACCTCATTGTTTTGACAATGTTTCATCATAAATTAGCTATTTCATTAAAGAATTATGGTCATTGAGCAAGCAAAATGCTTTGAGCTGTAACTTATGGGTCTAGTGTGTGGTGTGCACATCAAAATTTGAATTTTTACGTTCCTTTAATTCTATTTTACTCTATTGTCAGATGATTGAAGGAAATCCTCCATTCCATCCCAAGCCACCAGAAGAGGTATCCAGGATGATGGCTTTGGAGAACAAACGTCCACCATTTAAATTGAAGAACAAGCATTACCCTCCTGACTTACAAGAGTAAGCTTATGAAAATTGTTTCTTTTTCATTTTTCATGAAACTGGTAACTGAAATTCAGAATGTATGTGCTATACCTTCCTTTTTGTTCGATGGCCTTTTTGACACCAGGTTAATATGAAATATTTACTTATAATAGTTCACCTACCTAATGTAAGGTGATTTGGATGAAGAAGATGCAGAGCAGTAGAAATTTACACTCCTGTTATTCTTTTTCGGAGTTTCGGAGGGGGTGGAGTGTTGGAACCCAAAAATAATGAAATAATAATTCTAAAAAAATTCAAAGTACATCAAATCAACAATATAGAAGAGAGATTTTAAACATAAAAGGAAAAGCTCAACAGCTTTGGGATACCTTTTTAGGTTTTTTTCCTTACAATTGATCCTGAAAAAGCCTCTTCTCTGTGGTAGGAAAAGGATCAAGCCTTGCTCTCATTCAGCGCCTTCATGGGTTTTCATATTTCACTAAAGGTTTCTTTTTTATTTCACTAAAGGTTTCATTGTAAAAAGAGGACGAAAAGTCTTTGGAAAGAAAAATGAATGCAACAATTAAAAATATGAAACAAAGGAATTAATAATGAAAAAGAATTAATTGTTCAACTTTCATTGGCAGCTTTCTTGCTTAAAGCAAGAATTGAAAGCAACATCTTTAAGAATATGATATTTAACTCTGGATAAAAGTTATGTTCATGCTACTTAAAAATAACTACACAAGAAAGCTTCCTTCTAAATAGAATAGCAGACAAGCAGCCCTTTGATGGCCTTTTTGTATTAATTGCAGACAAGCAGCCCTTTGATGGCCTTTTTGTATTAATTATCATTTAATTATATAGTCATTGCCCTCTTAGTCTTTTGTGTGGAAGTCTTTGATAAAACTGATTTCTTATTGTGCACTGTTGCCCGCATGAGCCCTTCCCTAATTATTTGCATACTAACATTTTGTTGTTTTTTTTTTTTCTGACAATACATCTTTGCAGTTTGATTCAGGAATGTTGGGACAAGAACCCAATTGTGAGGCCAACCTTTATAACGATTATTTTTCGCCTTGAAAAGATGAGACCATTGTGCGTCAAGCAAAGCTTTTGGAGAGAGGCATTCAGATTTCCTAGGTAAATAATTATTAAAGTTCGTATTTTCATCAGTTTAGTTATTGCCAATTCATTCAATATTTATTAAAAAACTCAAATTTGAGTTAATTTGTTTTTTCTTTTTTTTAAGAAGAAGGAATTCACGGGCTTTTAGCTCTCATTCCAGCAAAGAGGAAGATTTAACGGTATGATATTTTGGCCTGAAACGTTCTAATGTAATATTTGTTTCAGCACTTGATCAATAAACCGTGTTTCTAGTATTTTGGAGAGAGCTCAAGTTACATGCATTCCCGTAAGCATGAAATTTATAAAATAAATGCATGCACTGGGAATAAGACTTGAAACCATGTTTATATCAAATGAAACATTGATTATTTGTTATCCAACTAATAAATACATGTGAGAGACTTCAATAATCGCTTTACAAAAAAGCTAAAACATTTGTAATCTGATAAGTTTCTTGTCTCCTTTACGAGAAAGTTAAATAAGAATATTAATTTGGCATCGCTTGAAAAGAAATTTTGCAATGAAAGCTGTGGCATTTATATCCAAAATTTGTCATCCGATGAATGTATTAGTGTTAGTATTGTGTACTCTTTGCAAGATTCCTTTGCAATGCAATCACCTGAGTAGTTGCTGCATCTTACTGGAAGTCTAACCAATATTTTAATCAAGAAATTTTGCGATTCATGGACTGTCAGAGTTAAATTAGTATTAGTATTATTATTATTATTATTATATTTCATCTACAAGCCTGTTTATGCATGTGATTCTTTTGAATGTCAACTTTGTTGTATTGTAAGACATGTACTTCGTTAATTAAGATAGTAATGATTAAGTTTTATAATAAGTCTCTTTGGCACAAATATAAACCAAAGTTCCAAGAAGTTTAATAGATAAGCCAAAGTCTAACTTGAATCCAAGCGTTACAATTTAAGCACATTATTATCATTTAGAATGATAGCTCTGTCATATCTCAATACATCAAGAAAGTAAATTTGATTGAATAAAGTCTCCAACAACTAATTTTGAGAAAAATTAGTTGTATAGGTTAAATCTGTTACCTTCAATCAGCTTCATTTAGACGTGTTAATTCAATATCATCCATGTTCAGCAATCATAATGTGATATTTGGTTAAACTTCAATAATTTGTTAACTAGAATGAGAAAGTACTTGAGATTGTAAAAATCAACTAAAGAATACGGTGATAAGGTCTATTTCTTATCACATTATTTACATAATATCTCATTCTCAACAATAAAGCTTTATGAATAAAATTTTTCTTAAAATTTTCATACCAAAAAAATTAAAGGTTTTCTATGTCATGGTTACTTTTATAAATTCTTCATTAATGTTTAACATAGAATCATTCAATTCCTTATTTGTAACTCCATATATTACTATGTTTCATTTTGAATTTTTAGTTAGTTCATTCTTAATTTTAAATTATTAATTAAAGCCTTTGAATTGTTACATCTACTACATTCTTGTTTATCTCAAAACCTACCAAGTTACAAGTCTTATAACATTAAAGTATGATTCCCTAAAAAGTTGGAGATTAAAGCTTTATAAAGAACATCTCTTAATTTAATTAAGGAATATGATCATTTTCTTCTATTAAAATCTTTTAAAACTCGAATATAGCAAAAGCTTAAACATTTCTTATTTTATGGTTTTTTTTAATAATGCTTCCAATGATGATTAACATAGGAACAATTAATTTCTACCTTGTAAATCAACATATTAACATGCTTAAACATGTTAAGTTAGTTTATTCTTAATTTTAAAGTATTACTTAAAGCATATGAATTGTTAATTGTGTCACTTGCCTATATTTGCACTATGCTAATTATATTATTGCTATTAAGTTTGTATTTATAAATGTAATCTAAAGCTTGTTTTCTCTTTTGATTTCTAATTTAAATTTTGAAATTAAAACTTAGTTTAGCTAGCCCTAAAGAATGTATTAAACCAATTAATTTGTATAGAATATATATAACACTATATTCATAGGATAAGGGGTGTTTAATATTGATATAGTTTGAACACTTTCTCTATAATGATTTAGAAATAATATTGGTAGCTTAAATTATTCTTTTAAAGATTTCTATTTCACGAGCACTATACTAAGAGAAAAATGTAAAAACAATTAAAATGTAAGATGTAATGTATGATTTTTGTAAGACATTGATGAAAAGGGTTAAGAAGTTGTAACAAATGGGTATAAGTCTATGTATAAAGGCACATTTCTTGTATGTATAAAGGCACATTTCTTGTAGTGATCTTGGATGGCAATCAAAAGTGTTAAAAGGGATTTAGAATGGCTAGGAGGACAACATGGAATTACTAGCAAAGCTAAGATAAGAAGGGTTGATTTCTTCTCTAATCCTAAGTTAGAACTATGCTAACTATAGGTTATTTTGTTAAGTGTATTCAACTATTTCTTGATTTTAGCATGCCTTCAAAGGAAGGAATCTTCTTTAGATTTTCAAATTTTTTCTCATTTATTCAACACATTTCTTTCATTACTAATGAGCAATGAGCAATGCCTATGTCCAACCATACAAGTATACAAGTGTACCCTCAAACCTTATTTTAATCCAATGACAAGATAGGCTAAATGTCTAACAGTAATGCAGATAAATTGTGGGTTGCTATCTTCCCTGTCACATTTGCAGTGTGCATCTAATGTATGATTAAACATGATTAAGACATATGATTCAAGTGGTAAGACTCTTGATTTAAAAGCTTCAAGTTATGGGTTTGATTTAAAAGCTTCAAGTTATGGGTTTGATTTAAAAGCTTCAAGTTATATAACATGGAGTATACCTATATTACAATTATTTTGGGCTTCCAACATCCCTCAAAACATATGATCCATGATGTTGTTTGGTTCACAATTGTTAAAAAGAGAAAATCTTCCTAAACTAAAGCTAACTATGAGTGCACATAAAAATAAGTCCTAGGTGCAATGAGTATTGACTTTATCAACTTGTCATCATGCTCTTGGATTCATGCATTGGCCACTAGGTAACCACACTAAATTACTAGAAAACCAAATTAATTAGTTAGTGAAAAACCAAGTTAAATGTGTTTAGGATTTGAGGTCTTGGTGTAGGAAATGTAAAGAACAACCTTACAGAAAATTACTAACTAATTGAATAGAAAAAAGTGCAAAAAAATTTAAATCTAATTTAAGTCAAACTACCATAATATGAATGAATCAATCTCAACCTTCATTGTTGCAATCATGATTATAACTAGGCATAACCACTTGAATGAGGACTCTAGACAATTAACTCAAATATATATTACAAGTAAGGATGAGCAATGGAGTAGTCCAACATCCAACCATACGAGTTACGAGTGTTCAGGCACAACCCAGTCAAATTCCGTGGACCAGGCAATGTAATTATGCTAGTAATTGGTTAGAGTTCACAATCATTGTCTTCCCACACGAGTTAGTAAAATCGATGTGTATGGTTTAACTCACAATGAGCCATATGATAAGGATGTTGTGTTGGCCATAGTTTGCCTAGAAAACATAAGGTAAGAGTAAAGGTTTCTAATTCCAAGTAACTAGTAAACAAATCTAATCTAGCCTATGCGATGAGCAGTTGGTCCTAACCTTCCAATCATACCTTGGACTTTATGTAACTACTATTGGAATTACCAAGTACCACACTACTGGGTGTACCAAGTGATAGTACTATTAGGTTACCAAGCAATTACACTTAAGTATTTGAGATCAATGGTACTTATTCTACTTAACAACAAGGATAGTAAAGTACATAGAAAGTAAATCAATAATTAATGAAAATAGTAAACATTAAGCTAAGTCAAAATAGTAAAATTATTTTAAGTGTAAGCAATAAAGACTAAGTGATGCTGCAATGATGTAGAGTAATCTTGATCTTTATTTTCATGTACGAAACGTGTCCAAGTACATTCTACTTGAATAAAGACTCCATTCAATTACTAAACATCACACTGTGTGCATACACTTCTAAGTGCTAAGTGCTCAAATTAAGAAAACAAATTGACGAAATTTTGCTAAGTGTGAAATGAAATTGTGTCTATTTATAGGCCTACACATGTTTGTGATATCGGATATGCAACATCGTAGCTTGTGCCCTGATATCAAGGATTCAATATCAGATACTCAATATCGTGGCCAAGAAAAATTCAATTTGTCATACCCCCATGACCAATTGAAAACTCATCCTTGAGTTAAAACAAAATGAGGATAGAGTTCCTTACAAAATTGGCAAGTAGATCCATATGACTCTGACTCTTATATACATGATTCTCTAATGTCTCAGTGGAGTTTACAAAAATAACACAACTCATGACATAACAACTTTAGAAAAAGAACAAAATTTGGTGGAGCTAGATGTAGCCTTATGTTGTTCTAGGTGGTGGTGGCTCTTCCATTGGTTGCTTTCCCTTACCATCAAGTTTCTAAAATCTGTATCAATTTAGGAGAGTCTAAAGTTTCTCTTCCTCCATTTTGGGATTGTGAATTGTCCATGCTAATGAACCAATGTTTGATGGAGTTGGCACATCCCATGGGCATGGCAGCTAGGGAAACATTTGATTTGCTTTGATGTACCAAGCTGCAAACTACCTTCTTTCCTCTTCGAATGTTCTAGCCTTTTCATAGAGTTCATGGTAGTCTAGTAATCTTCTACCTAGGTTTGCTGCTACATCTTTTTGCCCATGGTAGCTAGCCTTTACTACTTCCAGTTCAAAGTTTTCCACTTGAAGTTTCTATAGGGCATCTTTATGATCCGCAAACTCTTTCTCATATAGTGCATAGGTGGTTGCTACTTGCTGTTCTCACTCATTGTTAGGCCTACTTGCTATTAACATGGCTAGGTTAGCATAACGAAGGTTTGCTAACCCCATGTACTCTTTCAGGTCCTCAATTTGTAGGTCTTTGTTTTTTACTTCTACTTGGTGTACAAGGGCATAACTATCCAAAATGGTTTGCCAATTAGGATTTTGTGTTGATTTGGAACTGATTTTGGCCTTTGCCATTTGGATTTCTTTCTTGTTTATCTATTTGTACTTACCCACTTGGTCACGGAAGTGTTCCTTGAGCCTTTCATGTTTCTTTGTTTATTTTGATACACACTAATTTCAATGGTTGATTTTTGTCTAATGGTACATACCTCTTCCATAGAGAGGGTTCTGTTTTCTCTCATGAGGCAACTCATGTCCTTGTTGATCCTCATCAGTTGTTCCCTTAACTGGTAGATACTCTCTTCTAAGATGTTTTTCTATTTTTCCACCATGGTCAACGTCATGTTTTCAGTAGCAAGTTGTTTATTCTCCTCCTATATTATGGTAAGTGCCTTCACATGTGCATACATCTATGCTTCAACTACAAAGGCATTCCATACCACTTTTTCCTTCTCATCTACCAATTGTTTATTTTTCTCAATCAATCTACTGATCTGCTCTATTTTAAATTGCTCGATCTAGTTAAATGCAATAAATTGTGTGGGATCTCTCCTTTCAACTCTCAGGGCTGCAAGTTCTTCTTGTAGTTTCAGAACTTATGCTTCCACATGGTTTACCTTAGTCTCTACCATGACTAGTTTTCCTTTGGTAGGTATGAGTTTAGATTGTACTATAGTGACATCACCAGGGATGTCGAACAGTGTTGTCATGACTTGCCTAGTCTGTAGTAGTCTACCGAGCACATCCTCATGACCAGTAGGAGTTATTGAGGTTTTGGCTAACATCTGAGCATCTTTGGCTCAAGTTAGATTTACTGATGGCACAACAAGTACGTTGAAAGATTCTTTGATGTGATCTATGATCACTTCTACTACTCCCACTGCATCCTGGTGCTACATTACCATAACTATGGCTCCTTCTCCAATCTCTAGCATCACTTGGAATGATGTAACATTTCCAGAGATCTATTGTGACCATTCTACCTCTCCTCCTGACTGTAATGAAATTTTCCACTTGTTGGATTGGCTGAAATTGTGGGATTGATGGCACTATCGATAACTTTATACAAAATGGCCTCTTCCCTTGTTCCCTAGCTGATTATTTCTACAATCTACTATAGATGGCTCATCAATAGTCTATAATCTTACAACAACAATGAAGGAACCTGTTGTTCTTGTAACTGCTACTGTTGATGTTGGTTGTTAGGCCTTGCTTGCTATTATTGATATTGTTGCTCTTGTTCCTATTCTTCCTCTTGCTCTTCACCATGATCTTTCCTTGGTGGAGCTAGTTTAAGCAACTTAGTGTATGAAGCATTTTAGGCTCTCCTGGAAATGTCATTGGTGTATCCTAGGATTTTGGCTTGCTTGCACAATTTCCTAATAAGACAAGGGAATGGAAGTGTTGGCTTCCCTACCTTCTTCTCTTTAAATCACCTTTGGATTTCCATGAAGTACAGTTGTAGGAGGTTGACATTGTATTTGCCCATCAAAATCACACTACCTCTAGTTGCATAAGTTGATAGTTGATTGAGTCCTTTTGTTGAAAATAGGTGATAAGTGTCAATTTTAAAGTATATTCTCTCCTCTAAAGTTAGCTCACTGTAGCCTTTATCTTCTTTGCCATAAGCCTGTTTAAGCCATAACTTTCTGGTTTTAGGATCAGATCGGATGAATAGATGTGCTACTCATGCCCCTTCATTGGGTATGTTCAAAGCTTATGCAATTACCTTGATTAAGAATGACATTGAGATTCCTCCAATGTTGATAGTAGTACCCTCTTCCTTGTTGTGCCAAAACTAGTAAGTCTCTCCGAGGTACCATTCACCATTCTATGACAAAATAGGCCATAACAGTGACGTTTGGAGTTGTGTCCATACCACTTCAGGAAAAAATTCCATAAATGTGCCAAAGTTCATTTCCACAATCACAGTTATCAAGATGGACCTTTCTTAAATTACTTAGAGGTAATCTTGTGACAATGTGAGGCATTGTCCTTCAACTTATGGTTCATCTGCTTCTCCTTGGGCCAATTGTTCTATAGCAAGAGTGGCTTGATGAACACTAAACATTTGTGCTTCCTACTCCTCATGTTTTGGTTCTTGGCCTCCATTTTTGGCCTCTACCTTGGCCTCTTGGTCTCTTACTTGCTCCTTGTGAAGGTCCTCCTTGTGCTCCTCCTCTTCTTGGAACCATCTACAATCATTAAGAAATTAGAATTACTAAGGTTTTTCCATGTATTTTTAATGGTTTCATACCTTACTCATACCCTTAGTTTCATTAAGTTCTTAGTTACTATCATTGCAGAGTTAGAGAAATTTTCATAAAGTTACCCCATAGATGTTAATCTCTTGATAAACCTTCACAATTACTCATTTTATCCCTATGTATGATGGTTATTGATTCTTAAGATCATTATTTGAGTGTTTTGATTTTGGTATGTTTGATTATTCTTTAAAAATTCTAACTATTTCTTCATACTTACCCTTAAAATACCTTCTGGGAAATTCTTCAAAAAATTAGCTCAAATCTTCCTCACTAGCACACCCCACCCCCCCCCCCCCCCCCCCCCCCCCAAATGACTAAGTTGAGCACTTTGAGGTCAAATATGTTCAAAAATCATGAATATCGGAGCGATAGTGATCAAGTTATGGCTTGGGAAAGCTAGGAGGTCAGAGTTCAGATTGGAAAAGAAAATTCAAAAAATCTCCCTTGTTACAAATGAAAAATGGTGAAATTTTTGGTAAGTCCTCATAATATATATAGTTTTTGAGGATTCAATATCAGGGACCCAATATTAAGGATCCAACATTGGGGATTTGATATTAGTATGAACCTAATATTGGTGACCCGATATCAAAGCCCAGGAAAATTCATTTTTTAGAAGGGTCTAATGGAAAAAATAAATTCTTTTGGAGGTTTAGAAGATTTTTAAAAATATGCTTATTTTTGTCAAGAAATTCATCATTGGAAGTTCATAGAGAAGGAATCTTGGGCTATGAAAGTTCATAAGTTGGGTAAGAAGGGTAATGAATTCATATGTTTGGAACGAATAGTGTAAATGATATGGAAAGTATTTATTGATGTTTTGAAGGTTTAAGATGATGTGAAATTGCTTGGAAGGTATAAGAAACAATAGTTATACAAGTGGCATTAAGGGCTCCCTTATGACTTGATAACATAGAGACATCCTTACCTTATTAGACTACATCTTGCCTTTATTCAATGTGTCTTATTAGTATTCAAAATTATTTACAAAGGGCTTAAAATGAAGTATAAATGAAATGAAAATATAATAAGAATTGTGAAAAAGTATAAAAAATGAAAAATGCTAAAAGAATTAAAAAATGTAAGAGAATGTCAAAAATATAAGAAATGAAAAGTATTAAAGAATAGGAAAAATTGTATCAAAGAATTAGGAAAAATAAAAAGAATTGTAAAACAAAAATGAAAAAGCACTTAATAATTCCTGAATCAGGATAAGGCATCTCCCCCACAACCAAACTCATGGACAAGTGTTTGGAAGATGCTTCCTAAATCTCTTAGATCATACACTCTAAGTGGTTCATATACCATCTTTATTGATTTAACTTTTCATTCATCGTCCAAGGTGATCTGAATGCTAGATGAGTTTTGATCATTTAAGTCTTTGTTCTCTATTCCTTTTGGTGTATGATCATGAATTATTAATTTCATTTTAGGTCCTTAGTTGAAGTCATTTTCTTGGATTGGGAATTAGTAAGTGGTTTAGATGTTTCCATGCATGTCTTAAACAATTTTTGGTTCTCAATTAGTAGCCATAGGATGTCTTTTAGTTTTGTGGCTCTTGCTCTTTCTTTTGCGCATGTTTGTTTTTCACTATTATGGACTATTTTAGTAACTCTGTCAACATTTTGAAGTGTCGGTCGACTATTGCATCCTTTACTTTCAACAGTAATGCATGGATTTCTTTGCATGTGTATGTCTTCGTTCATGTATTCTTTAGAGATCTCAATAGACAGATCCCTCATATTTAACTTACCATCGACTGTGCTAAGCCATGCCCTCCCCCTCCCTATGATGATTGGAAATTCCTTATCATGGCTCTTCACTTTGATTACTGGGAAGTTTGCTGGATAGGACCACCCACTAACTATGGTTACTACATTTTCTATTCCTTTATTATCAATCTTTGTGATGTCAAACTCTTGGAGAATCACAAGCCATCTTATCACTTTGGGACTAACCACTGGTTTGTTTATTAGAAATCGAATAGCACTATGATCAATGTGGACATAAATTTGGTAATTAAGCACATAATGGTGGAATTTTTTAAGCATGTACACCACGGCCATTAGTTTCTTTTCATTTATGGTGTAATTTAAGTGTGCTTCTGTTGGCACAATGTATGTAGTATGATCTTTTTTGATCATCAAGTTGTGTTAGTACTGCCCCAAACACATAGTTGGAAGCATCAGTCATGATATGAAAAGGTCTTGACCAATTCAGAGCTTGGAGGATTGGTGTTTCAACTAACTTCTACTTTAGAGTCTCAAATGTCTTTTCACATGATTTTTTCCACTCAAAGGATGCATCCTTCATAAGTTCTACATGCAGTTTGGCTATTTTTGAGAAATCTTCAATGAATCTCCTATAGTATCTCGTATGGCCTAAAAGTAATCTTACATCTTTCATTGTTTATGGTTGTTGAGTGATGTTTTGGATGACTTTGATCTTTTTGGGATCTACCTTAATACCCTTTTGGAAAAATTTTTATCCCAGCACTATGCCTTCTTGGACCATGAGAAGGCTCTTTTGCAGTTGAGCTTCAAATTGGTTTCAACACATCTTTTAAATACCTACTCCAACCGGTCCAATGCTTGTTTAAAATCTAGCCCGTATGTGGAAAAATCATCCATAAAAACTTCAATACCATTGCTTATATGCTTCTAGAAGATACTTAAGACCAATCTCTGGAAGGTTGCTGGTGCATTGCAAAGACCAAAAGGTAGCTGTTTGTAAGCAAATATTTCCCATGGACTAGTGAATGTGATCTTCTCTTGGTCTTCAGGTGTGATGAGTGGTGAGGTACCCCTACACCCAAGCATATAAATCACAAGCATTCACGCATGATTCAATCAAATTCTATAGATGGGACTAGCTACACATCTAAATTGTTATGCTTTGATCCCAGTTTGCTATCTTCCCACTTGGACTAGTGGTAGTTTGTCATGTATGGTTTAGTCCAAGGTGAGGCATATGATTGATGTTGTCTAGCCCTATGCTACTCCTAATGACAATAGAGAGATAAATTAATTAAGCTAATTAATGGTGGAAAGTAAAATCTAAACTAGCCTACCTGCAATGAGCATCTATTCCTAATCATCTACACACACCCTAGACTTCACGTAACTACCACTGGGATTACCAAGCATAAGTCACTAAGCTCACCAAATAATACACTATTGGGCTACCAGGGAATTATGCTTAAGTTCTCGCAATTAGTTATACTTATTTTGCTTAATGACAAGAATCGTAAATAGCAATAAATGGAAACATTAACTAAGAAAACAATAAAAAACTAAATAATTAAAAGTAATAATAAATCTAAGTGGATGCTGCAATGATGGAAGTAATGTTGATCTTTATTTTTGGTCATGTAACACGTCCAAGTACGTCATACTTAAAATAAGGATGTCATACAATCATAAACATCACACTAGGGGCATGCACTAGGAAACAATAGAACTTAAAATCACAGAGCTATGAAAAACTATCTAAAATATGACAATAAAACTATGTCCCAACTATGCACCTAGGTGTTGTATTTATAGGCTAGCACAGGAGAGATGATATCAAATAATTGACATCATTTCTTGGGACCCGATATTGCGTATCTGATATCGAAGCTGACAAAATCATGACTAATCATACCCCCATGACTAAATGAAAACTCATCCTTGCGTTAAACAAAATGTGGAACAAGTTCTTTACAAAATATTTGGAAGGTATGGGATTATTAACTTACTTAAATTAATGGACAAATTGACTCTTACATGTCACAGTGGCCTTTTACGAAAATTTAGACATAACATTACAAGATACAAAATTGGGAAAGCTCATGTAGTTCCCAGAGGCAGTGGCTCCTTCATCGGTCACTTCCCTTTGTTACTAGGCTTCTAAAATTTGTAGCAGTTGAGTAGTGACTGCAACTTTTCTTCCTCCATCTTTGGATCATGTACTTTCTAGGTTGCTAAATCGATGTGTGATAGCGCTAGTACGTCCTATGGGCATGGTAGCTGCTAAAACATTTTTTTGGCCTTCATGTACCAAACTACAAACTACTGTCATTCCTTCTCAAAGGCTCTAGCCTTTTCTTTTAACTCATGATGATCTGTTAATCTTTTGGCTAGGTCTGAGGCAACATCTTTCTATCCATGGTAATAAGCCTTGATCACCTCTAGTTCTAAGTTTTCTACATGGAGTTTCTATAAAGCATCTTTTCTATCCACAAACTCCTTTTCATATAATGCATAGGTGGGTACTACTTGCTGCTCTAATTTGTTTCTAGGCTGACCTATTGTTAACATGGAAATTTTGGCATATTGAAGGTTAGCCAATGCCATGTATTCTTTTAAGTCCTTAATCTATAGGTCTTTGTTCTTCATTTCTACTTGATGGACTAAGGCATAACTATCCAAGATCACCTACCAATCAGGATTTTGCATTAACATGGATCCAATGTGGGCTTTAGTCATCTAGATTTTCTTTTTGTTGATCTACTTATACATGTTGACCTATTCCTAGAAGTGTTCTTTTACCTTTTCATGCTTTTTGGCCTTATTTTGCCATGTGCTTATTTGAATTACAAACTTCTGATGAATTGCATAGACCTCCTCCATCAAGGAGGTTCTATTTTCTCTTACCAATCTATTAATTTCCTAGTTGATCCTCACTAGTTATCCTCTCAATTGGTGGACACTTTCCTTCAATATGTTCTTTTATTTCTCAATAGTGGTCAACCTTGCATTATCTATAGCAAGCTATTTATTTTTCTCTTGTGTGTTAGTCAATGCCTTCTTATTGGCATATGCCTAATCTTCAGCAAATGAGGCATTCCAGATTGCCTTCTCCTTTTCTTGCTTGACAACTTTATTCTCTTTGATCAATTTGTTTAGCTACTCTATTCTGAATTGATCCAATTGGTCAAGTGTGACAAATCAGGTAAGATCCCATCTTTCAACTCTCAGGACAACCAGCTCTTGTTGCGAGCATTGCACTTTTGCTTCTACATGTTTTGCCCTAGTCTTATCCATGACCAACTTCCCTTTGGTGGTAATGAGGTCTAATTGTACTGTATTGACATCACTAGGGATGTCAAATAGGGTGGTCATTACTTGTCCTATCCACAGTAATTGATCTAATACATCCTCATGGGTTTCAGGAGTCATTGAAGTCCCAACAAGCATTTGTGCATCTCTAGTCCTAGTCAAATCTATTGGGGGCATAACGGGCACATTGAAAGATTCCTTGATGTGATCCATTATCACCTCTACTATGCCTACTGCATCTTGATGCTACATAACCACTATTGTGGCACCTTCTCCTATTTTGAGCATCACTTGAAAACATGCAGTGTTACCAAAGATTTTCGCAACAACTAGGATTCTCCTCTTGATTGTAGTAAAATTTTTCCCTTTTTTGGATCAATAGAATAGTGAGCTGCACGGTGTCATTGATGACTCTAAAGATGTTTAACTCATCTATACTTTCCCAATTTATTCTTCTAGCAATTCTTTGCAAATGGCTCATTGTAGCCCTATAGTCTTATGGTGGTGGTGGTGGAACTTGTGGCTCATGATGTTGTTCGGGCTCTTGTTCTATTTCTTTCTTTGGTTCTTGTTCCTCCTTAAGGTCTTTCCTTGGTGCTATAGGTTTAATAAATTCAACAAAGAAAAAATCCTGAGCCCTCCTAGGAACACCATTTATATACCCTAGGATTCTTGCATGCTTACATAGCTTCCAAATTAGGTAAGGGCATGGAAGTATTGGCTTCCCTGCCTTTTTGTCTTTGATCTACCTCTGAATCTCCATGCAATATAATTGGGGGAGGCTGGCCATGTAAACCATTGGTATGGTGCTTCCCTTGGCCATGTACATGGAGATTCTATTAAGCCCTTTGGTGGGGAAGAGATGATATGTGCCTATCTTGAAATAGGTCATCACTTCTAGAGTCAATTCATTATATGTTTTATCCTCTTTGTTGTATGCCCACTTCAACCATAACTTTTTTGTCTCATGATTCAACCTTGTGGATAGATGTGCTAGCTTGGTCCCCACATTTGGCAAATTTAGAGCCTCTGCAATTGCTTGAAACAAGAAAGAAACAGTGACTCTGCCAATGTCAAACATGGTGCCTTCTTCCTTGTTATGCCAAAACTAGTACATCTCGTCGAGGTACCATTCACCATTGTCTGAAAGAATGTGCCATAACAATGATGCTTGGAGTTGCGTTTAGGAGAAAACACCATGAATGGGCCGAAGTTCATTTCCATGATGATTGTGATCAACATGGATTTCTCTTGAATAGCTTCAAGACATTTTGGGGACAACATAAGGCATTGTCCTTGCATGTGAGCTTATGGTTTCATAGCCTCTCCTTGGACCAATTGCCTTGTAATAGGAGCCTCTTAATGGATCCTAAATGATTGGGCCTCCTGTTCCTTGTTCTTGGCATGGTTGCCTTATTGGCTCCTTCCACCTCTTAGGTGTTTAATTGCTCCCTTGTGCTCCTCTTTTTGAGACCATCTACAATCAATCAAGGATAAGATGTTACTAAGGTGTTGTTATATATCATCAATAGGTTTATACCTTAGCCCTGACCTTAGTTTCATTAAGTTCTTTAATTCATATGATTGCAAAGTTAGAAACATTTTCAGAAAAAATGCCCAAAAAGTGTTCATCATCTTTTATGACCTTTTGCAATTGGTTCCTTTTTCCTTATGTGTGGCTTATTATGATGGTTATGGTCCCTTGGGTGAAAAAATTAAAGTTTCTAGCATTAATACAATTGATTTTTCATTAAAAGGCTTAATGTTTTTGACATTCTTACCCTTGTGATACCTTCTAGGCAATAGAAAATTTTGAAAAATTAGCACAAGTTTTCCATGCAAACATTTCTCATCCCTCTCCTCCCCCCTCCCCGACCACAACTAAATTGAACACTCCAGGTTCAAATAGGTTCAAATGATATAGAAATTGGATCAATATTGAGCAAAATATCACAAGTGGAAGTTGAGGGTGCAGAGCTCTTAGTCGTGAAAGAAGATTTGAAAAACTCCCTTAGTTGCAAATGATGAGAATGGATTTTTAAGCACTGCGGCGATCATATATATAGGTTTTATGGACTCGATATTGGGTAGCCAATATTGGGATGCTCGAATATGCATTAAATGAGGGTAACCATCTTGGAGAATGTAGCTCTATAGTTGGTTGGAAGGTTTTAGGTTAGGTCTAGAGTTCTTGGGTAAGTAGGAAATCATATGTAGGCACCGAAAGTGTGAATAGATGGAGTTGTCAATGTTGAAAGCTTAGGAAGATGCAAGAAAAGGGGTATTAGATGTAGGTTGTGGAACAAACCAATTATATGATAAGGGAAAGCATGAAATTGAACATTGATGCATGTGGAAGGTTAAAAATGATGTGGTTGTGTTAAATAAGTACGATTCAGAACAATTATACAAGTGGATCCTCCCTAAAGCTGGCTCCAGTCCATAATGCCCTTGTATAACCATACCTAAAAATGTCCAAAGCATACCTATGAAACAAAACACACATGTTAAAATCACCAATTTGAGAAAATAACTCTATGTTACACAAAACCACAAGTTAGGATCATATAGACAGTGAGGTGAGATGGACTGTAGAAAGGATTATAGAAATTAGGACGTGAGGTGTCTTACCATAGGCATAATGAATCCTTGTGTGTTATTAATAATTAAGTAATCATTAGCCTTTCTTTCTAAGATTCAAACCAAGTCCAAACCACATTCAGTGACATTGCATTATTTTATCACTTTGGTTAACAACCATAAGGCTACCATAGTTACAAGGAGTAACATCTCTTGGCATTTTGTCCAAGGAAGGAGTTTATTAATGGCACATTTTTATTTGAGAGTATTCTAAGGAGCCACTGACCTTCAGGCATGGGTACATGTCTTTCTAGTGGGACCCTCAGAAATTTATTCAGTGCTCTTTGATTTTACTCTTACTTCCATTTTTTGTTAGATCTACAAGGATATAATTACAATTTTAGCAACACAATAGAACATATAGAAGTGATCAAAGATAATCTACAAATCCCCTTGATGTCACACCCTTCACATTCCCCCTTGGTTCTTCACTTTTCTATCCAAGCATAATAATTACAAATTTAATTTTAGTTTGATGATGAAGAAGTATATCATTATGACTAGGGTAAGAACCTCTTATTAATGGTATGAGTGGATGGATGATGTGGCCTCACTATCTATATAATCAATTCCTCATGACTTAACAACATAGAGAAAACCTCACCTCAATGGGCTACATGGTTTTTGTATTCACGAGTGAGATTACTAACAAACAAAATAAAAACAAAAGGTGGAAAAGGTTGAAAAGGATAGGAAAAATTATATTAAGAAATAAGAAAATGATAAAAAATGGTAAAACAAAAAGATGAAAAACATCTATTAATTCTAAAGGTTAGAATGGGGGGTTTCCCCCATAACTAAGTGTTTGGCCATGGAAAAAATTAATAAGTGGATAGGCAAGCTCCATGCATGTATAAAACATTGTTAACCTTTCATTTTCGAGCCACTAGGTGTCTCTGGATTTAGTGGTGGCTACGTAGACAAGTTGTTCACAAACTTGGTTGTTAAATGTATGGTGGATTAGAGTATGAGTTGTGTTAACGTTCTATATGTCTAGCCCATGATTGCAACCTTGAACATGATATGGTATGCATCGATTTGTTTGTCTTCCCACACTGCTAGATTCATTACTTTGGTTGGGTGTTGGAGTAACAAGGAATGGTGGCCCTTGTGTAGGATCAGAGGACATTGGTTGTGAAAGGGAAGACATTGCATCAAATTGGCATTGTGCTAAACTAGATGATGTGGTAGGTCCATGAGTGTTGCACTTCCACCTAGGAGTTGTCCTAAAGAAAGGATGTTTCTAAGTTTGTGGTGGGAACCTATTGGTATCAGCATGTCTATGCACATTCGTAGCACAAGTGGCATTCATTTGTTGATGTTGTGGTGCTAGACCTTCCTGTGTTGTTGGCAGTGGGATGTGATGAGGTTGCATATGAGAATATCGAGGATAGGATGGAGGGTAAGAGGTGTGAGGTGGTGATTCCAAAAGATATGTCACAAGTTGATGGTACTCAGGAGAGTGATAGTAGCAATTTGAAGTAGAGGATGTAGAACTAGTTGGAGAAATAGGGTTTTGAACATAATGCTCATATGGTTTTGGATAGTAGTAAGGATATGGCTGGTTTGGTGATGGCCTTCCCCACAACTGTGGGTTTGCCACTATGGTTGACGATAGTGTTGAGGCTAGTNCGGTAACGTAAAATGAACCAAGAGATTACAATAAATGGAGGAAGCAAAACCAAGAAACAACTAAGAACACTTATCGACAAATAGGGAAATTGGCTGGAGAAAGCAAGACTATAGACTCAACCACAGATGAAGATGATGGATGTGACCTATGCATATATGACCATCCAAAGGGCTATTGTCCAATCATGTTACATCTACATGAGTATTGGGATTTTGCATTAAATCCCAAATTTGTAGAGAAGCACATGCCTAGGAGATTTCCTTTCCCACATGATAATTATAGAAAATCCCACAACCAAGCATACTATTTGACGGAGACTTATTACTAGCCTCAACACTATCGTCAACCATAGTGGCAAACCCACAGTTGTGGGGAAGGCCATCACCAAACCAGCCATATCCTTACTACTATCCAAAACCATATGAGCATTATGTTCAAAACCCTATTTCTCCAACTANTTTAAGATTCTCCCATTTGCATGCCTCTCCTTCTTCTTTGGCCACATGCTCGATTAGCTCTTAGATTTGATGGATTCGTTGCTCATATAATTAACTTGGGGCATACATCGCAAGGGTCTCCCTTGTTTCATTATGAAGTTCATCTATGATGTGGAAGAGTTTCCTTTCCTCAAAGAAACCATGGCCTGGGCATCTATTCAATAAGGAATAATATCTATCCAAGTCCATGTCCAAGGGTTCATGTTATTCTTGTCTCCATCCTTGGATCTATCTCCTTAGGTTGGACATTCTCACGTAGGTTTGATATTCTTGTTGAAGAGTTCCAACATTATGGACCATTGTGGGATTGAATTTGGCTTCAACGATCTATACCACACTTCAGCTCTATCAACTAGTGTCCTAGGAAAGAGCTTAAGATTTTGCCACCCACTTTCAATGTTGTAGAAGGCACAAGCATCTTGGAAGCCTTGTATATGATGTTGTGGATCCAAATCGTAGCCTCCCATAAATTTTGAGATATTTTTTATATCAAACCTAGGTAGGTAACCACCTGTGGGGTATCTTAACCGCCTTTGTGATCTATAATAAGCTCTTAATGGCCAACAAGGGTTCATTATCATCAGACATGTTGTGATGAAGATTTATATTTCTATTCATTTGATTATGACGATCTTATCTATGTTCATTTTGACGTCTTTGATTTCTCCTATGGGTTCAATTTTTATTTTCATTTTTATTCCAACCCCATAATGGAGCTTTATCTTTATACCTATGTTCATCTTCACCAAAACTAGATGTTGAAGAGGAAGAGGAAGATGAGAAACAAGAAGGATTTCCATGGCTTCTATGGTATTCCCTAGGGTCCCTTGATTTATGCTTTCTAGATTTTGAGGAGGTCCTAGGCCTTGAGGCCTCCCATGGTCCAAGACTTACTTCATCACCTCTAAGGTTGCCTACCTTAGATGAATGTAGTCTTTGAGTGTCATCAGGGTGGTCATGAACATATGAAATCCTTGCATGAGGTTGGTTACTACAATTTTCTTCATCGTATATCTCGTTCTTTCTCCAATGAATGCCTTCGCTATATAATGCATTATTGCTTCCTTGTGAAAGAGACATTGTTTCTAGTGAATGATGTGTATGATTTAATATCTTTTGAAAGATACATCATTAACACATTTACAATGATTGTGTATGATATAACTAATCTCGATAATTAGCACCATCCTTGGTAATAGCACCAATGATGAGTGGTGAGGTACCCCTATGTCCAACCATATAAATCACAAGCATTCATGCACGATCTAGTCAAATTCTATGGATGGGACTAGTTGTGCATCTAAATCATTATGCTTTGATTGTAATTTGCTATCTTCCCACCCGAACTAATGGTAGTTTGTCATGTATGGTTTAGTCCAAGGTGAGGCATATGATTGATGTTTTCTAGCCCTATGCTACTCCTAATGAAAATAGAGAGATAAATTAATTAAGCTAATTAATGGCAGAAAGTAAAATCTAAACTAGCCTACATGCGATGAGTATCTGTTCCTAATCATCTGCACACACCTGGGACTTTGTGTAACTACTACTGGGATTACCAAGCACATGTCACTAGGCTCACCAAACAATACACTGCTAGGCTACCAAGTAATTACACTTAAGTGCTCATGATTAGCCGTACTCATTTTGCTTAATGACAGGAATCACAAATAGCAATAAATGGAAACATTAACCAAGAAAATAATAAATAATTAAAAAATTAAAAATAATAATAAATCTAAGTGGATGCTACAATGATGAAAGTAATCTCAATCTTTATTTCTAGTCATGCAATGCATCCAAGTATGTCACACTTAAATAAGGATGTCGTATAATCACAAACATCACACTGTGGGCTTGCACTCGGAAATAATAGAACTTGAAATCACAAAGCTATGAAAAACTATCTAAAATTTAATAATAAAACTATCCCAACCATGCACCTAGGTGTTGTATTTGTAGGCTAATATGGGAGAGACTATATCAGATATCTGACATCATTTCTTGGGACCCGATATCGCATATCTGATATCGGATCTAATAAAATCATGACTTATCAAGGTGCAATACAAATTTGATTATATCCATTGTACCCATCCAGGAAACTATACTACTAATGTCTTGAAATTATATCTAGGACTTGATCAAAAATGGCAAGGAAAAATGATTCTTAAATGTGGTTGAATTCAATAGCTAGAAGTTGATGCAAATACATCATTTACCTCCCTTCCTTGGAACTATCACCAAAGGACTTATCCATTCACTATCTGTAATTGGATAAATGAATTTGACCTTTAGCAACTTTTCCAAGTCTTTCTTGACTACCTCCTTGGGTTTAGGATTAAGCCTTCATTAAGGTTAGCATTTTGGTTTGACTACTAAATTAGTGTAGATTCGATGTTGACAAATTTTTGGGTCAATTCCCATGATCTCATCATAAGACCACATAAACGCTACAGGTAATCTATTAAGCACTTCCAGTAGTTTCCCTTTTTTCTCTTTATCTAGGTTGGTGTTGATAATTACTGACTTCTTATTATTCAAAAATGCATATTCCAATGGTGCTGGTAGGGCTTTCAATTCCAGTGGTTCTAATTCCATTGTGTTTGGGATCTCCAAGTGTTCCTAGTCTATGTCTTCTTCCTGATTATTTTGAGGGTAGGTGTGTCTTTTTTTTAGCTACTATAATTTATCTATTTTCACAATTTAGGTATTGATGAGTTATTCCTCTAGTTTCATGTACATATTGGATTGAGTTTCTTCACTTGTAATCAACCACTGGGTGCCCTCTTGTTGGGTGGCTATTACATACAAACAATTTTGCACACATCTTATTTCCAGACATTGATTGCATGCCTTATTCTTCTTCTAGTTGATTACCTTGATTCTTTGCACACAATTTCACCTATTATCAATGTATGTAATACATGGAACTCTTCATCTTTGTATGATTCCGGCCTCATCTTCCTTGGAAATTTTCAAGGACAAATCATGAATTTCAAGCTTAGCATCCACAGTGCGAAGCCAAGCTCTTCCCATGATAATTGGAAATTCTCCCTTGTTTTTTCCAACATGAATAACTAGAAAATTGGCAAGATAAGGATAGCTACTGATAGTGGTAATTACATCATCCACTTGCCCAAGTGGAACTGTGATTGACTAGTCTACAAGCTCTAGATGAATGTTACTTTTTTTCAATGGTGATAGGTTCCAAGCCTGATAAATATCTTGAGATTTCAAATTTACTCTAGACATAGAATCTAATAGAGCCTTACACGATTTGTGTCTTACTATTTGGAAATAAATCAAGGGACTTCCAAGATCAATTCTCTTATGTGGAAAAGCCCCTACCTTGATCCAATGAGTTACTGTCTATGTGAGCATGATAGTTATGATGTGTAAACTTGATGAACTTAGAAGCTTACTATGTTAAGAAGGACTTGATATGAATGGGGTGGAGTTAGATGTGTTAACCATCAGCTAAGTTTTTTTTTGAACTTATTTTGAAGAATAGTCATTTCTTGGGTTGAGACTAGTAAGTACCCTCCCTCTCATGCATATTAACTACCATTGTAGCACTCTTTTGCTGGGGTTATGATGGTAAGTCCCCTTGCATAATAGGAGGTGGAACTGGTGGCATAGAACTTAAGTGTATAAGGACTAGCTATTAGTAGATGCACATGTGAGTTTGGATCAATCCTTGGTAGCATCGATCTATGATATTTCATTGAATAGTACTATGGGGACCAAACAACTACATTATTAGGTGATACTGGATGTTGGATGAAATATCCATACGAATTTAGCCATTGGTATGGATGTTTCTAGTGAGGTGGTGGCATAGACCATGATTGAGCTTGTTGTCACTACTAATAATAGTGCTCCTATGGCTGTGGAAAGCTCCACTAGGATAACACATTAGTTGAAGGTTCTATTGGTAGTTACCTTAAGGATAAGGTAACTGTTTGGGCATCTATTTTTGAACAAATTTGGGGTTAAAGTGTGTATGCCCCTATTTCTTGTAGATGTGTCATAATCGGACAACTTCCCTTGGGATGTTCATATTGACATAGAGTACAACCTTCCTCATCTATAGAGCTGGTATCTAAGACCTCAACTACTAAAGTAACTTTTCCTTTTTATCTAAATTCCTTCTTCTTTCTCTTCTCCTTTCCTTTTACAAAGGCTTTATCTGCTCTCTCATCCATAATCTTTAATGTTGTGGTACACCTTTCATCAACTGAGTTCCACATTTTTGATACCTATGCTACTGCATAGGCAACAAAGTTTTGGATTAGTAGCATATCTTTTTGAATTACTTGGCCCAAGGTTTCTTCTTCTTAGATATCATACTCCCATGCATCTTTCTTTCTAATTGATGGATCCCTATTGTACTCTTTAGTTGATTCCCTTTTCTTTAGTTCACCTTTCTCTTTTACCACTTGATTAATCAGTCATTGGATGTGATGGACATTCACTTCTAATAGTCTTCCTTGGGCATAAACTCCAAGCATCTCTATGGTTTTACTTCTCAACCCATCTACAATATGCCTAAGCTATTCCTTTGATGAAAATTCATGGCCTAGGCATCTATGTAACAATGAATAATAAATGTCCATTATCGCATCAAGGGTTTCATGAGTCCCTTATTTCCATCCCTATATTTGTTTTCTTATGTTTGACACTCTTGAATAGGTTTGATATTTATCATTAAAAATTTCAAGCATGGTACTCCAATGTCTGATGGGTTTAGTTTCCAACGATCTATACCAGCTTTTTTCTTTATTCACAAGTATTCTAGGAAATAGCTTTAATTTTTGTCACTCACTCTCTATGTGTTGGATGGCACATGCATCATGGAATGCTTGAATGTGATATTATGGATCAGCATTATAACCACCTTCAAATCATGGCATATTGTTCATATCTAGCCATTTGATTCAGCTATCTTTCACATGCCTAGTTGGTATGTAGATAGCTTTTTTAATATTGATCATGCTTCGAGTTACCATAAGGAGTTCATCATCATAGTTGGGTTCGTATGCTTTGTTGTAGTAGTGATCCCTTCTATGCTCATGCCTCTCCTAATCTTCTTTTCTATTCCTTATTTTTCTTCATTCATGTTCTTCATCTTTTGTATCATAGTATCTTGAATATCTGTCATGATGACCATGAGTCCTCCTTTCTTCTCTATTAGAGTTCCAATACTTGTGTCATCTCTTATCAAAGTCCTTCAATGATCGTGATGAGGCAGATGAGATGGTATGAGAATGGTGCTAGCTTGTTCTCCTTTCATGACTCTTGTATAATTCTTTGTAGGATTTAGCAAGAACCCTGGGCCTAGAGTCCTTCTTATATCTGAAATTAGTAGCCTCCTCCTTGTGTGTCTATGCTAAACTTATATGAAGTTGGGCTTTGACAAGTTCTTCAAGTCTACTGATAGGTGTCTTTGAAGGCTCCTCATGGTGTTGGTGAAGTTGCTTTGAAATGAATGTATTAACATGAAGTTCTTCTATGACAATAGAAGTGTCAGCTTGCTTTCCTTTACTGTGTATATGTTTGATCTTCGTGGTAGCATCTCTTCTCCTTTACTCCATTGTGGGTTCGTAGGATCTTATCATGTGTTGAGTAACATGATACCCTTCCTAGATCTAGTCCAAATGCATTTCCATTAAGGAAACTTGGATCATGTTAAGTGCTTCATGTTTTTGAGGTAGGACCATGTTGCCTTGCATGTTCCTCCATCTCATTTGATTATCCTAATGGAACATGAAAGTGAAGTTTGGATGATAAGGATCAGTGTGAGCAAAAGTGATTCTTGTCTACATTGGCATTCCTCATTCTTCTTCATTCATTATTCTGTCACTACTCCTTCTTGTTTTCTTGGCAAGTGATGATTGATCTTTGTGTGAAGCCATATTATAATTTCTAGAAGTTATGAGTTAAGTTTGCTTTACTTATAGTTGTAAGGTTTGACTTTGTGTTTCAACATAATGAACTTTGAGAAATTAATTACTTAGCATAACATTGATGAGTCCTTGGTAACGACACCAATGATGAGCAATGGAGTAGTCCAACACCTAACCATACAAGTTACAAGTGTTCACACACAACCCAGTTGAATTCCATGAACAAGGAAATGCAATTATGCTAGTAATTCATTAGAGTTCATTATCGTTGTCTTCCCACATACGTTAGTAAAATCAATGCGTATGGTTTAACTTACAATGAGGCATATGATAATGATGTTTTATTGGCCATTATTCGCCTAGAAAACATAAGGTAAGAGTAAAGGTTTCTAATTCTAAGTAACAATCAACAAATCTAATCTAGCCTATGTGATGTGTAATCGATCCTAACCTTCCATTGACACCTTGGACTTCATGTAACTACTACTAGGATTACCAAGTACCACACTACTAGGCATATCAAGTGATAGTACTATTGGATTACCAAGCAGTTACACTTAAGTGTTTGAGATCAGTTGTACTCATTCCGCTTAACAAGAGGGATAGTAAAGTACATAGAAAGTAAATCAAACTAATGAAAATAGTTGAAGAGTGGCAAGTAGACCCTACACCCAACCATATGAATCACTAAGCATTTACGCACAATCTAGTTGAATTCCATGGACTTATAACCTTCTCAGTACACTGGTCTCTAGGAAGTGAAACTAACCGTTGCAATCGTTGTTTTTCCCATTACACTTGTGAAATGCAAAGGTATGGTTAAATGCAATGGAGGCATATGATTTTTATCATTTTTTATGTTTTATGTTGGAAGTTCCCTAAGGATAAAGATTAATGAGTAAAATAAAATAATTATATTGCTAAGTTAATCTAACTAGGTACACCTAACTAATCCTAACATAAGCATTCATTCCTACTTTCCGTACAAATCTTGAACACATTTAACACTACTAGGTTACCAAACATTAAGCGTTACTAGGATTACCAAGTGCCAAGCGTATGCTTGAAGTTGTCATACTTATGTGCTTAATTAATCACTATTTAATCTAGCTTAATTTAGCTTAATTAATTATTTAATTACTTAAAGCATTAAAGGAAATTGCATGAAACATTAAATGCATAAATAAACAATTACTCTATTTCAAAGTGCTCCAAGGTTTATCAAAAAGCTTGTCTTTATTGTTGCACACACTAACGTGCTTAGGTACAATAGTGCTTGAATAAAGATCCGTACACTCTTTAACTCCTACTATGGGCACTTAGAAAAATATTCTAACTTTCAAATAAGAAAACTGTAAGAGCTCTGCTACAACTATGACAAAAGATATCATATACATGGTAGGTGAGCACATATTTATAGGTAAAAATAGACACTGCATCAATGGGGACACATCAGCACATTAAATCCTACATCGATAGGACTATGTCAATGAGGCATTGTCAATGTATCCTAGAAAACACAACTCATCATACCCCCATGACTGAATGAAAGCTCATCCTTGAGTAAACAAAAGGAGGACAAAGTTTCTTATAAAATATTTACGAATGTATGGGATTATTGACACACAATGTAACACACAAATAACACAATAAAAGCTAAGTGTCCGAGTGTACAAAATTACAATCATTACAAAATATTGGTGTTAAGGACAAAAAAATTGAACACCAAGACAAAAATGACAAACAAAATTCCTCTAATAACTCGAAGATGAGGAAGAAGTTCAAATGATCCTAGGTGGTGGAGGCTCATGAGGCTCTGAAGAACCTTCTCCTACTTCAAATGCATGTGGTGGTTGAGGTGGTTATGGTTGTCCTATGGTAGCTGCAACTCCTGGCGAAAGACAAAAAGTGTCCAACAATGCCTTCATCTTCTCCTCCTTACTCTTGGGATCATTCACAATGGGAACATCCCAAGAATAGGGTATTAATGGGAACAACTCCTTCACATTGACAAACCAGGCAGTGAAAAGTTTGCATTCAACATTAAACACCTTTACTACATTCTACAACTTCTGGTAATCATTCATTCACCTAGCCAGGTTCTCAATTATAGACCATTGATCGATAAAGCACTACTTAAGAACATCAAGTTCTACGTTTGGTACCTCAAGCTTCTACTTGGTGTCTTTGTGATGCTTGAACTCAACTTTGTATAGTAAGTAAGAATTGGCCACTTGTTTCTCTAATTTAGAGCATGGCTATTCAACAATTAGCATTGCCAAATTTGCATAACAAAGATTGGCAAGCTCCATGTACTCCATCATCTCCTCGATCTACAGCTCCTTCATGTAGATCTCTACCTTATTGTAGTCATTAAGTCCATCAAAGATAGACTACCAAACATCACCTCCTTCCTTGAGCTATTGTAGGGCCTCATTAACTTTTTCCTTCACCAATTGAATATGTTTTTCATTAATTTCTTTTTATGAACTAACCTAATATCTGTAGTGATTTTTGACTTTCTCAAATTTGAGAGCCTCATTTTTCTAGGCACTAACTCTATCGTAGATTTCTAGTGAAGGGCTTAGACTTCCTCCATGAAGAGATTTTTATTTTTGATTATCAATCTTCTTAGTTAAGTGTTTACTCTAGTTAGCTACTTCTGCTATTGATGGATGAAATCTTGTATTTGTTACTTTTACTTATCAACATTCTACAAGTGGTGATTTTTTGTAGTTAGAGTGACATTCTCCTAGCGAGTCTGATCCAAGGCCTTTTGGATATTATGCATGGTGACATTGGCCAAGGACTGATCAAAGATCATCATCTCCTTTGCATCCTCAGCCTTCTTAAGGTTTTATTGAAGCTATTAAAAAGCTTCATCATGGGTCAATGCACGGTTGAGAAGTGCAGGGTCAACAAGGTGGACTCTTAATTCAACAACCTCCATAGCCAAGCGTTGGTTTTGAGCCTAGGCTATTTCAAGGTTTTCTTCCATGATAATGAATTTTCTCCTTGCTTCCAATAGGTTCAACTAGGTTGTAGTGATTGTATCTGGAAGGTAAAAGACATCTGAAATTAGTTGCCTAGTTACCACCAGTTGGTACAACAACTCCTCATGCTAGGCTGTGCTTTATTTACTATTAACTATTCTTGTAGATGTCTATACATCTTTGAGTGTAGAAACATCTGGTACAAGCATCATAGGTGCATTTAATGCCTTGGAAATTCTATTAACAATCACCTCTACTATTGTCTCCTACCCACGGTGCTACATCATTAAGATAATTGCCTTCTTGCCCTCCTCCAGATGCACCAAGAAAGTAGCAACATTCCTAGAGATTTCTAGGAATTGTTGCTATTATGAGAGAGAGATCATTACCTCTTAGACACTAGGATTTGATCTCAAGGACAGTTACATTCTTTGGGATAAAAAGATTAGCCCACCTCCTTCCATATGGTTGATAGTTCAAGCGACTTCATTGAGATGACTTATCGCTAGGTGATACACAGATGGATCATCACCACTTGTTCCTACTTACTACTCCTACTCATGTAAGAGCTACTCTCAAATCTTGTGCATTCATTTAAGGGTAGCACAGAACTCTGACATGGTTTTGTGAGTGGGAAGTGGAGGTGGCAGTTGCTGCTTCTCTTCCTTGGTTGTGGCAGTGGTCTTGTCTTTCATCATTTCCTTCCAAGAGGCAAAAGGAGTATGTCGAATTGTATCATTGGCATAATGAACTATTCTTGTCCTTTTGCATAATTTTCTAATGAGGCAAGGAAAGGACAACACCTTCCTTCCATGTTCATTTTCCTTCAATTACTTCTCTATCTCTAAATAGATTACCTGTAGAAGGTTCACAATAAATTTTCCACTTAGAGCAACACACACATGGGTGAAAAAGGTAGTCACCTTACTAGGCCTTAGCGTCAAATTTAGGTGATAGGCCACTATCTTGAAATATAAGTGCTTCGTTGGGGTAAGTACATCATATTCCTTGAGGTCCACTCCATAACATTACTAGGTCCACTCCTTCTTTGCCTCTAGGTCTACTTGTGTAGAGATCTCTAATAAATTTGTTCCAATATCAGGCAACCCAAGGGCCTACACAATCGCTACCACTGAGTAGGACACCTGAATGTCCTTGATCTTCACAGTGGCTCCCACCTTCCTACCATTGTAAAAGAGATATGTCTCTTCCATGTACCATTCCCCACTGGAAGTGATGATTGGCCACATGGGAGAGTTTTGTAACTATGTCTTGAATTTTGGTGGAGCATGTTCCAAGAATGGTCTAAAATTCAATTCTTGGAGAACTAAATAGTAGATTTCATAAGGCTTGATCTAATTAAGGTAGGCTTAAGTCAATGTGACCTCTAGTCTTTCAATTGGTCCTTGTACCTCTTCTTGATGGGATTGTTTAGTTACAGCCACTTCATTGGAAATCTATCAAATAGATTCCACTTCACGTTCTTCCTGAAGAGGTCCCATCATATGAGTTTTTGTTGCCTACTCTTGGGCTTATTGTTGCCACTTCCTTCCAACTCTAGGTCATTTTTCCCTTGGTTGAGATGGTCCTCCTTCCTACAAGCATTTTTGTCTAGGTGCCATCTGTAATCACAACATGACCAAGGATTAGCACCTAATGTGTAACTTTGAAACATTTGAAATACCTTATCCATTGGGATGGTTACACTTGACTAAGTTGTAATCATGGTTGGGTTGATTATTTTAATATTATTTTATTATTATCTAATTAAATAGGTTATTAGAGTGTGTTGGAAGGGTTTAACTCTCATAGATTGATCATTTAATATTATTTTATTCATTAAACCCATGGAGGAGTTAGAAAAATTCTAAAAAAATTTCTATTAAAAACCTAAGGTTTGTAGCTTCCATGATGTAAAGCATACCTTCGGAAGCTGTAAGGCTAAAGAACAAAGTAAATCAAACAAATGGTTTGAAGATTACAGGTCTGGAAGGTTTTAAGCTCTAAAAAATTGCAAAAACTCCCCTTGCATTTGAATCAAATGACAAAAAATTCCCAAGTGGTGGATGCTATATATAGAATTTTTCCCATGCATCGACTGGGCCTCATCAATGAGGCCTACTTGACGTGGCTATTGACCATCATTGACCAAGTTAAAATTTGAAAAATACAATGAGATTTTGAATAACATTAAAGTCAAATGGAAGCCAAAAACACAATGAGATACATGAAGAGGGCTTGAGATTTCACAAAAGATGGAGAATAAGTGGAGATATGCCTTAAGGAGCAAAGAGTTAGATGCAATCAAATGGGAAATGCAAAAGATTTGATTGCAAAAATGTCTAAGGATAAGGAACATAACTAGTCCAACCAAGAGACATACAAGTGGGTCCTCCCCATAGCAGGCTTATGCCCTTTTTCGCCCTTGCATAACCTCAACTAAGGAGTCCATGGGTGCCATAGTTGATTAATAGTTGTGAAAAGTTCAGGACTGAATCCCAAAGAATCTACCTAAGAATTTCAACATGTCAAACTAAGCCTTTAAACAAAAACATGAAAACCTACAATGAGGTGAGTTATGGAAAGCATTGAAGGATGGGATAGAGAGTGGAATGGGTTTCCCAATCATGGTCAAATGAAGTCCCTTATGCAATTATGATTAAATGACCTAATAAAAGTCCAACTTAGTCCAGATCAAAACCAACCAATTTTAGTGACTTCACACCACCACTCTACAATTGGTTCATCCCCTTGAGACACAAGAATTCTCCCACAAACAACCATCATTTCTTATTTAAGAAGAAAAGAGAAGCATGAAGTGAGAAAGGACCTTAGTTAGAGGGGACCTTCAAGCATGGATAACATGTCTTTCTAGTCCCATAACCAATGCTTGAAGCCCATTTATTTTTTCTAAGGGATATGCTTTGAATTTCCATTATGTTTTTTTTATGAAGTTTTGGATGGAAACCACACCATGAAAAAACTTATTCAACTTCTTGTTATTGGTCAACACAGAATGGTAAGAAATCCATGAAAGCACACATGCACTCAAGCAAGTAGAGAGGCACAAAGAGTATTGAATCCCCTTGAAGTCACACCCTTTTCAATCCTTTGAATCTTTCCCAAGTTTGAAAACTACCAAGGTCACAAGTTTGTTCAAGTTTTATTAATAAAAAAGGAACCTTGTACTTCCAAAACAAGGAAAACCATAAAGTTGGTGGATGGGTAGATGATGTGGACTCACTGCCTATTCCATGAAAAAAAATATTTCTTAATCATCGATCATCAAAATTCAAAAATCAAAACAAAACATTAGTAATCAAAAGCATTAGGTACAAACCACCATTAGTAAATAGCTACAACATCACTAAGTCTTATTGGCAGTAAAGCATTTTTATTAGAAGACAAGAAAAATTCACACCAAAATAAGGGAAAATATAAACGAAATTGTAAAATATTTAAGAAAAGTAAAACATATGAATGATGTTGTAAAACAAAAATTTTAAAATATACAGAGTGTAAAACAAAAATGATATAAAAATAAAGAAGGTGTGAAACAAAAAGATGTAAAAATAAAAAAGAACAAAAACCGAGGAGCCACTTATCTAGCTAGCATGGATGGTCATCTCCCCAATGACTAAGTTGAAAGGAGGAGATTCAAAAGATTGAGTGAGTTTGTCTATCTGATGAGGTGTCACTTGCACTGGCTTGCATGGGCTCATGGAAAGGTTTGATTTGTTGTGTGTTGACTAGCTACTTTTTGTTTTAGGCTCTCAAGTTTGTAAATCAACATGGCCCTAGAAGAAAAGGTTTCATAAATGATATAAGACCCTTCCATCAATGTCTAAAACTTAGATTGTTGAATACGTGTGTGGGGTTCCAATAGAGAACGTGTGTGGGGTTCCAATACAGAACCTTGTCTCCATGTTGGAATTTTACTTTCCTTATCTTAAGGTCATGACATTGTTTACTGAATGCTCTATGCACCTCATTCAAGAACAAGGCCACCAATCGATTCTCATCTAGCATGTTAAGGTTGATCAATCTCTCTTTTTGTGCTAGGCTCAAGTCAAGTTTAAGGTCATAAGCTATTAAAAGTGTATGGAGCTGTGATTGAACTAGAAGAGTTGGTAATTTTTTGTACACCATCTCATAGGGAGAGTAGCCTATATGGAGTTTCCATGTTGAGCAATATGCCAAAAGGGCATCATTAAATTTGGTGTTCCAATCTCTCCTATATTTGCTAATTGTTCTTGTTAAAATCTTATTGATCTCCCTATTGGTAACCTTTCCTTGACTATTAGCTTGGGGATGGTAGGGTGTTGTTAATTTATGTTCAACCCCTAAGCGTTGCATGAACTTTCAAAAGGTAGCACCTATAAGATGAGTATTATTGTTAGAAATCAGTGCATGTGGGACTCTAAATCTATTTACAACATTTTGTTTTACAAACCATGTGGCAGTGGAAGATGTACAGTCAATGATAGCTATTGCTTCTACCTATTTCATACAATAGTCAACAATGTCTATCATGTATACCTTTTCATTTGACATGGGTATGATGGGACCCATGAAGTCTATGCCCAAAGTGTCGAAGGATTCCAATGGTTGGATCCACTATTGGGGCTCCTCCATTCAAGTAGTCATCCCACCTCTTGTTAATAACATTCACAAGAGTAGATGAATTGATGGGCATGCTTGAAGTTTATTAGCCAATAGTACCCTACCATTAGGATTTTAATGGCCATGCATCTCCATGCATAGTGGCCCCCACAAGGTCCCTCGTGAGCATCTTGGAGAATGCACAGTTGGGCAGCATCATGAACACACCAACGAATTAGGCCATCGGTCCACACCTTGTAAAGGTGTCCATTAATCTCTATGAAGCATTTGGCCTGATGAAGAAACTATTGTTTCTTTTGGTGGTCTAACTCTTGTGGCATCTCTTGAGTGAGAAGATAAGTAAGGATGCCATCATACCATTTTGGTTCAATGAGCACTTATTCATTTATTGCACTGGCAAAGAAGAGTTCATTAGGAAATTGATTAGAGAGTAAGCTATTATCCTTTTTGTTGTCCTGCTGTAATCAATATAGGTGGTCAATGACCACATTCTTAGTCCCCTTTCAATTTACCATTGTAAGATCGAACTCCTACAAGATCACCAACCATCGTATGACATGGGGGCTCACCATTGGTTTATTCATTAGAAAGTGAATGGAACTATAGTGAATGTGCATAGATACCTTATATCCAAGCACATAGTGCCTAAACTTCTCCAAAGCATACACCTAGGCCATCAGCTTTTTCTCCATTGTGGTGTAATTTAGCTATGCATCCATAATGCTTCAGCTTGTGTAATGGATGTAATATGGACATTTTTTATCGTCCAACTATGTAAGCATAGCTCCTAAGGCATAGTTTAATGCATCTATCATGATGTGAAATGGATTGAACCAATCAAGTGCTCGTAGAATTGGAGTCTCTACAAGCTTTTCCTTAAGCTACTAGAATGCCTTTTTACATTCCTTGGTTCATATGAATGGAGCATCTTTCTTTATGAGCTTGACCAATAGTTTTGCAATCTTAGTGAAATTTTATATGAATCACCAGTAGTAGCCAATGTGTCCAATGAATGACCAAACATCTTTAACAAACTATAGTTTGTAGGTCATTCCATGGATGATCCAAATCTTTTTAGGGTCCACCTCAATTCCTACTTAAGAAATTCTATGTCCCAAAACAATGCCCTCTTGGATCATGAGATGACACTTTTGTCAATTGAGCCAAAGATTAGTCTCCATCCATCTTTTAATCATTTGCTTAAGGTAGTCTAAGGCTTGCTCAAATATAGCACCATAGGTGAAGAAGTCATCCATGAAGACTTTCACTCCGCTACCAATTTGCTACTGAAAAATACTGAAGACAAGGCATTGGAAAGTTGTAGGGTTATTATCCAAACCAAAGAGCATCTTACAATATGCAAAAGTCCCCAAGGGACTTGTGAGTGTTTTTTTTGGCCTAACCCTTGAGTGTAATCTTAATTTTGTTATAGCCACTATAACCATCCAAAAAGCTATTATAGCAATCCCCATAAATAGTTTTCAACAGTAAGTCCACAAATGGTAATTGAAAATGATTTTTGAACATTGCCATATTCAACAGCCTAAAATAAATACAAACCAACCACTTGCCACCTTTATTTGGCACAATTATAAGTGGGCTAACCCACTCGCTATCTGCAATTAGATAGATGAACCCTACCTTGAGGACTTATTCAATTTCCTCTTTGACAATTTGTTTTAATTTGAGATTCAACCACCACTATGGCTACTTCTTTGGCTTCATGGCCAAATCAGTATAGATGCAATGCTGGCATATCATAGGATCAATCCCTATGAGTTCAAAATATGACCCTGTAAAGGCTATTTGCCATTTGTTAACCACCTTCAACAACATCCTTTTCTGCTTAGGAGCACAGTTGATATGGATTATCACTAGCTTTCCATTTTTTAGAAATACATATTCTATGCAAGTAGCTAGAGTTTTCAACTCTAAGGGCTCTTATTTAAAACTATCATGGATTTCTAACTCTCCTCGATTGGTATCATCAGGTTCATCATCAAAGATGTGATGATGAACTTGCTCCAACTCATCCATGGCTTCAACATAGGCACAAGTTAGGGTCTCAATAGGTTCCATGCAAAGTGTGCTACTCTCAAAATCAATTGTTAGCCACTGGGTGCCCTCCTATTTTGCAGCTACTGCATACAGGCACTTTTGAATTTCAAATTCATCTGCACACTATCTACATGCTTTAATTATCATACTTTTAATAAACTACAGTTTCTGCACACAATTACACCATGTATCATTGTATGCAATGCATGGAACTTACTTCTTCTGAATCTTTTTGAATGCATTTTCCTTGAAAATATCTAGGGAAAGATATCTAATGTCCATTCACACATCAATAGTGCTCAACCAAGCCCTTCCCATAATAATTAGGAAGTCCCCCTTACAATTGTCAACTTTGATTACCAAGAAATTGGCAAGATACAACCACCCACTAATAGTGGTCACAATGTTTTCCATTAATCCCAAGGAAACAATGAAGGACTAATCTACCAATTCTAAATAGATATTGCTCTTCTTGAGATGAGGCAGATTCTAGGCATTGTATCTTTTATGAGAAATCAAATTAACATCAAAACTTGAATCAAGAAGAGCTTTTCATGGCTCATTTCCTACAATCTACAAGTAGATGAGAGAACTTTCAAGACTAGCTCTTTTCCTTGGAAGGTTGCCAACTTTGATCCTATTAGATACCTTGTGGATTAACATGATACTGTGAATCTTGGAAGGCATTTGGTTTGAAGGGCTCTCGAAAGGAATAGATATAGAGGATGAAGGAGATACAAGATGACCAACCACATAAGTAGGTGAGGGCTTAGTAGGGCTGTTGGTTTGAAATAATGGTCTTTTATAGGATCGAGGTTCTAAACCATTGGGCTGACAAGGTGGCTATAAGTTAATAGCCCTGGTAGCATTATGTAGCTACAAAGGTGCAAGAATTTCTCCCTACATGGATGGAGTAGGCAATAATTAGGTTGAGGATGGAGGAACATGGGCTAAAAGATGAGAAGGATGATGAGGATATGGGGATTCTCCTCTAGGAGATGGAGAATGAGTTTGGTAATACTGTGGAGGGTAGTAGTGATGCTGAAAAGAAGCATGACATGAAGAGTCACACATAGACATGGATTGCTGAACATAGTACCCATAAGGATCTTACTACCTATAAGGATACTACTACCTTGGTGGTGGCATCCACCATGACTATGCGTGCTACCACTAACAGTACTACTCATATGATTGCACTGGAGCTCCACTTAAATAATAAGCTTGTTGCTAGTGGAACTGCCTTGGGTTTCCTTGAGGATAAGGAAACCTTCTAGGTGCTTGCCTTTATTCTATTTTAGGATTTAGAGCATACATCCTAGATTCTTGGAAGTGTGATACAACAAGGCAACATCCCTTGGGATGTTCATATTGGTAGATGTTACATCCACCATCATCATCTTATTCTGACTCTGCAACCTCTTCTACTATCGTAGCTTTGCCCTTACACCTTTGATAGGCATGTTCAGCTTCTTTTCTTCTCCTACAGTCATGATCACTACCTTATTCTTTGGATTCTTCTATAATTTTCAGAGTAGTTTGAAATTGTTCATCCAAAGATTTCCACATTTTGTCAACATTGGCCAAAATTTCATACATAGATTTTTAAATTGGTAAGGGCTGCATCACTTCATCAAGTGATCCCTCCCTGTCACTATCACAGAATCGAACCTCCATTTTTTCTAATGAAAGGATCCCAATTATACTCCTCAGCACTTTCCTATTTTCTTAACTCACCTTTTTTTAGCAACTTGCTCAATTAGCCTTTGAAGTTGATGGGCTCTTAGTTTTGATAGTCTCCCTTGGAAATATATCCCAAGAGTTTTCCTTATTTTAGATTAGAGTCCATCTATGATGTGGTGAAGCTACTCCCTTTGAGAATAACCTGTCCATGGTTGCATCCAAGGGTTCATGTGTTCCTTTTCACTAGCCTTGGATTTTCTTTCTCAAATTCGACACTCTAGAGTATGTTTGATATTTATCATTGAATAGCTTAAGCATCATACTCCATCTTGGAATTGATTTTGGCTCCAAGAAGCTGTACGAACTTTCTGCATCTTTTATAAGTGTCCTGGGAAATAGCTTAAGTTTTTGCCAATTATTTTCTATGTTCTGTAAGGCACAAGCATCGTGAAAGGCTTAAAGATGGATCTGTGGGTCTAAGTTATATCCCCCTCAAATCTAGGGATGTTGTTCATATCCAACCTCTTGATTCTGCTATCTTTCACATGCCTGGTTGGAATTTTGACTACCTCTACAATGTTTAGCATGCTTCAAGTTACCAAAAAAGGTTCATCATCGTCATGATTTCAATCATGCTTATGATGTCCCTTGCTACCCCTTCGTTCATGGCAAGGCCCACAATCATTGTCCCACCATTCACCTCCATTGCAGTTTTTTCCTATGTGATTTTGATCAAATTCAAAAGAGTAGGAAGAAGATGCAAATGAAGAGGACGAAGAGGAAGGAGGACTACCACCATCACGATGTCTACCACCTCCTCTCCACCTATCATAGTTACAATCATTAGGTTTTCTATCATCATGATGCTTACTCGATCCCTTGCCTTAACTCCCACTTTTGCTTAAACCCATATTGTTGATAGTGAACTGTAGATTCAAGCTCAAGCCCCCTTCATCAAAGTTAAGAGGTGGAGAATCTTCATGTTGATAACCCCCAGAGGGAGGATCCTCATTATCATTTTGATTTAGTGGAAACAAGGGCTTAGTAAACCATTTCCCCTTCATAGCTTCATGGCACTTCTCTTGGTGTTGATATCGTTTGTGTTGTGTATTTGTGGGATGGTCATCCCAATAGTCATGGTCCTGCATAACATGTTCATCATGAAGATCCTAAATGCCCAACCTCTTAAGAGTTTGGAGCAGCATCACAAGAACAAATCGATCGAGAGCCAACACAACGTTGCCCTCCATATCTCTCCATCACAACTACTCATCCTAATGTAAGATGAAGGTGAAAATTAGATACAAATTCATCTGGATGAGTGTACATCACTTTGAATTCTTAGGACATTGGCAGTTTTGATTCATCATGCCTATGAGGAGAAGACATTTTGGATTAGAGAAAAAATTCAGTGTGCTAAAATTATTATTATTATTATTATTTGAATGATTATGACCTTAGGGTTTGTTCCAATGATCTTAAATAATATTCACTAAGTCCTAGATAGCACACATATCATACTACAAGTCCTTGGCAATGGTAGCAATGATGAGTGGCAAGTAGACCCTACGCCCAACCATACGAATCACTAAGCATTCACACATGATCTAGTCAAATTTAGTGGACCTATAGCCTCCTAAGTACATTGGTCTCTAGGAAGTAAAACTAACCACTGCAATTGTTGTCTTCCCAATTATACTTATGAAATGCAAAGGTATGGTTAAGTGCAACTAAGGCATATCATTTTTATCATTTTTTATATTTTATGTTTTAAGTCACCTAAGGATAAAGAATAATGAGTAAAATAAAATAATTAAATTGTTAATTTAATTTAACTAGCAACACCTAACTAATCCTAACATAAGCATCCATTCCCACTTTCCATACACATCCTGAACACATTTAACACTACTAGGTTACCAAATTTTCAGTGTTACTAGGATTACCAAGTGTCAAGCGTATGCTCAAAGTGGTCGTACTTATGTGCTTAATTAATCACTATTTAATCTAGCTTAATTTAACTTAATTTAGCTTAATTAATTATTTAATTACATAAATCATTAAAGGAAATTGCATAAACCATTAAATACATAAATAAACAATTAATTTATTTTAAAGTGCTACAAGGTTTATCAGAAAGCTTGTCTTTATTACCAATAGTGCTCAGGTACAATAGTGCTCAAATAAAGATCCGTACACTCTTTAACTCCTACTATAGGCATTTAGAAAAATATACTAACTTCCAAGAAAGAAAACTACAAGAGCTTTGCTACAGCTATGAAAAAAGATGTCATAAACATGGCGAATGAGCATGCATTTATAGGGAAAAACAAACACTACATTGACAAGGCCATGTCAACACATCAAATCCCACATTAACGCAACTATGTCGACAGGGTCACATCGATAGGGCCATGTCGATGAGGCCTTGTCAATGAAACTATGTTGATGGCGTCACGTTGACAAGGCCATGTTGATGAGGCCTCATCGATGTAACCTAGAAAATGCAACTCATCAGCAATAAATATTAAGCTGAGTGAAAATAGTAAAATTATTCTAAGTGTAAGCAATAAAAACTAAGTGATGCTACAATGATGTAGAGTAATATCGATCTTTATTTCCATGCATGAAATGTGTCCAAGTACATTCCACTCAAATAAAGACTTCATTCAATTACTAAACATCACACTACGGGCATACACTCCTAAATGCTAAGTTCTAAAATTAAGAAAACAAACTGACAGAATTTCACTAAGCGTGAAATGAAATTTTGTCTAGAAAATGCGCCTAAGTGTTGTATGTATAGGCCTGCACACATCTACAATATTGAATATGCGACATCATACCTTATGCCCCGATATTGGATACTTGATATCATGGTCGATAAAAATTCAATTTATTAGGTAGTTTCTAGTTGACTAAGGGTTATGAAAAAAAATAGCAAGATGTCAACTACTTAGACTAAAATTAATAAAAATGCACCATCGAGTCACCCATTTTTATAAGCAACTTAACTAGCTAAGTTAGTCTACCTATGTTGGTGTAAATAGTTTGCATTGATGCATTTGCACTAACACATCATCCAACATTTTAATTTTTGATTTCATTAATTAGAAAAGCAATTATTCATTAATGTAATCTAAGTTAAAGTAGTGTTAGTGGATATGTAGATAGAAGTTCAAAATATGAGAAATTATTTATATTATTTTTTAAGAATGAGGTTATAGCCTAGTGGTATGGGTTTTGGCTTGGTGACCCTAGGTCACAGGTTCAATTCTACTAGGTAATACTAAGTTATAAAATTCTATAAATCTTGGGGTGTACCTATGTTTTACTTATTTTAGGTTCTAACTTAATGGTAAGAATTTTGACCTTAAAACCCTCAAGTTGAATTATGGACAAAAAGTTTCCTTTAACTAAAAATTTAGTAACTAAAAAGTTTATGTATTTTATAATATTTTATTTCTTAGATTTTGAATTGAGTCTAGTGTAAAAAACATTGGGATACCAAGCTCTAAATGGTGAAACCAACTACCATTGGACTATCAATATGTAAGAAATCAAACTATACTTATACTAGATTTATGAATGAAAGTAAATGTTTACCATGATGATAGTGTGTAAAAATTACTTATTTTATTAGTTCAACTAGTCGAGATATATTTTGAACTACATGATCAAGTGTTGCATTCACATCAATGTAGGATAGAACAAACAATCATTGATGGTGGGTAAAATCTTCATATTTCTAGGCTTCTCCATGATCATAGGACCTACAACACAAATTAAGAAGAACATAGGGTCTATGATCAAGAGCCTAGGAATCACACCACCCCTAAAACCACAACACACAGTAAAACCAAGAGTTAGTATCCATAAGAAAAAAGCATAAAAATTAAAATAATAAAAACATAAAAATATAAAAGTTAATGTACAAACACTTAAGTCGTGATAGAGAAATTAAGATAAACATCTTCCCTTGATCCCTAACATTGAATATTCCTTCCAGGTACTCAGGGAAGTTTTTGCTTTACCCCTTTGCACATCCAGCCAACCCTAGCTCTTGCAAATTTTTTAGTCTTTCCCTTTACAGCATCCAAACTAACCTACCCTCTTCTCCTTACACTCGCACCCAATCCCAATCCTTTTTTTTTTGCCTAACCCTACCTCTGTGTCAATGCTAAAATAAATAAACAAAGTAGCATGCATGCATTTACCCCCTCTTCCTTTGCCTCAAACCCTTTCAATTTTGTGCTCCCCTTCTTTTTTCTTTCATCTTACTAAAGCATGCACTGCTCATATAACTCCTGGACCTCCTACTATGAACCTTCACATACTAACAAATACTTTGAAATTTTCTTTTAAAAAAAAATTTCCCTATCTCCCTCATAATACTTAGAAATTTTTTTAGTATCTTAATCCTCTTCAAATCATCCAGATATTCTTCATCAATTAATTTTTTTCTCCAAGATGTTCCCTAATCCCTCATTTAGGAAATTTTCACATCATCTCCTCTCCTACGTAACTTGCAAAATTTCTCTAACTCTACCTTTCCTAGACTTATAAAAAATCCTGTACTTTTTCTTCCATAACTTGGCTTCAAAACTTTTCTAACCCCTCACACAAGTTATAGAAAACTTTCAAACTCTTCTAATCCTTACACAACTTAGAGAATTCTTTGGAAATCATCTTATCCAAACTTTAAAAATGCTGCCATTCTCTCTCACTCGTCTTACAACATTTTCCAATTTCATCTATACTTTGAAAATTTTGACTAAGTTTTCCTCCAAAAATCTTGAAAAATTTTCTAACTTTTTCCTTAATTTGTGCATTTTTTAATGTAAATTCTTCTTGCCCTCTTCATTTTAATTTCTTTCACATGTACTTATTCTTTCTCTCTCATATTTTGTAGGCCATGAAACTCACCCTACTTTACCTTCTACACAAACCACTCATATTGGTTGGGCCCCTTGACCAAATCACTCACCCTCTTAAGAAAGACTTAATTGATTTTTCTTTGCTTGATTCCATAGACTCTATCATCTTAATGCTCAATTTCATCAAGGAGGACTTAATTACTCAAACTAACTTCCCTTTCTTCAATGACGAACCTCTCTTAACTAATGATCCCTTATTAGATCTTTCCATAACAAATTACCAAAATAAGGAAAAGACTCTACATCTAGGAATAAACTTACTCAATGATCTTAAGAATATATCCTACAAAACACTTAGAAAAATTTTTATTACACTTGCATGCTAGGATTGCATCTTGTTTTCATTCAACAAAACATCATACTGAAGGAGGATTTCAAACTCATCACATAAAAAGCTTTAAAACTCAAACCTAATCTAGTAGTAGTTATCAAAGTTGAGATTACTAAGCTTTACAATGCAGGATTCATACGTTCCATAGATTACCCCAATTGGGTATCCAACATGGTGATCATGTCTAAGAAAAATGAAGCTATTAGGATATACATCGATTTTTGTGATCTTAACAAAGTGACATTGAAACATAAATTTTTGTTCTCAAACATTAATCAACTTATAGGCACAACAACAATTCATGCGTTACTTAGTTTCATGGATGGCTTCTCAAGTTACAACCAATTTCAAATCAACCCCGAACAACAACATTTCATGACTTTCATGACCCCATGACGAACGTTTTTTCTATACAAAGATACCTTTTGAACTTAAGAACACTGAAGCAACATATTAATGATCCATGATGTTCATCTTTAGTTGACATGATATTTAAAATCATCAATGATTACATAGATGATCTAACTATCAAGTCCATCATTACAACTAATCATCCTTTGATGAATCACCGTTTGTGTTGGCCATGACGTCGAGGCTGTGATGTCATGTATGTGATGTCGGGACCTTGGTTCGATGTCAGATATCCGATGTCGAGGTATATACCCCAAGTCTATAAATACTACACCTGGGCTCTAGTTTTCAAGAGGATAGTTTAGATTTTCTAGTCGAAGTAGTGAAACTCTTGTAGTTTATTTTCCTTAAAGTTCAAATATTTTCTGAGTGCCCACAAAAGGAGTCCAAAGTTTGTATGGTTCTTTGTTTGAGCACTAATGTACTTGAGCATAGTAGTGTGATGGGAATAAAATGAACTCTTTTGGCAATCCTTGCAGCACTGAGAATAGCTTAATATTTTCTTTATTGCATTTTACTTTCTTATTCTTTCTTTTAATACATTTCAATTAAGCAATTTATATCCAGTAGTTAATGAACACAAGCATGACCACTTCAAGCATTCATATAGTACTTGGTAACCCAACAATGCTTAACATTTGGTAGCCCAGCAGTGCTATATGTGTTTAGAAAAGTAAGACAGTTACTTGTGTTAGGCTAGTTAGGCAATAGACAATTTAGCTTTTAATCTATTCTACTCTTTATTCTTGTTGTAGGCATTTACATCCATAAAATATAAAACAACAAAAATTCATATACCTCAATTACACTTAAACCATACCCTTGAGCCTCACAAGTGTAGTTGGGAAGAAAATGAGTGTTCTCAATGTCATTTTACTTCTTAGAGAAACTAGTGTACGAGATAACTATAAGCCACAAAATTCAATTAGATCGCGCGTAACGCCATAGTGATTTGCATGGTTGGGCATAGGGGTACCTCATCACTCATCATTGGCACCATTGCTAGGAACCTTTTTGTTGTTTTGTGCCCTATCTAGGACTTGGTGAAAGTATTGAAATCATTGGAATAAGCCTGAGAGTCATATCTTATTTTATAATTACTACAAAAAAAATTTCAGAGTAGAATGTGATTTTTATTTCGCTAACTAAAAATGTCTCCTTCTCATAGGAGCACTTCTCCACCCAAGACTCCTTAGCAAAATTCTTGGCCATTTTACTTAAGTTGGATTTTCAAGTTCTTGAGGCCCCATTTGACATCCAAATTAATGTCAAAGGTTGCTAAGATGAAGTTGAGGATTCCAATATGCTTGTGGACACTATGGAATGCTAATTTGGAGGATGACATAAAGTTTAACAATTTTGAAATTAGTGTCAATGTTAGTGTTAACTAGGGAGTTATAAAAATTTTCAATGATTCTCCAAGTCAAAAATTCTAACATCCGAGATGATGAAACTGACCTTGAAATGAATTAAAATGATGATTTTTTAAGTGTCAAGAGGCTTATAAACCTATAAAATGCTACAAAATGGATGTGTAAAGTAACTTGGAGGTGTTGAGATAAGTCATAAACTTGTTGATGCTCCAAACTTAGAAAAAATGTTTATTTTCTAAGTCCAAAAAAACTTATCAAAAAGTATCAATTTCTAAAATCTAGAGTGTCAAAACTACTATTGATGAGTTGTCAAAACCCTAGGGACCCATGGTGCATGTTAAAATGTAGTTGTGATCTAGTTTGAGGTGCTAAAAATGGTCTTTTTGATATTAACATTGACTTTGACACTAGCATCAAAATTAGCATTAGTTATATCTAAAAAAATTTTCATCATTTTCCTAAACTTTTATAAAGGCATAGAAATTGAAGCCAAGATGTTGGGGTATAACACTAAATGATTCTTGGAGGCTTCCAAAGACTGAAAATATTACATATGAAGCTATTTTTAGGGCATTTTGTCTATGTGATATCCAAGGGACATTGACTCAAAATTTGCATTGCCTCCAAAATTTTTTACGACTAGGCTAACACATCATTGTTACATTATAACTTTATAATTTAGTATTAAAGGATCACCACCTAAAGGCTTAATCCTCATCTTTCCAAGGTTGGGTCTTAGGAGGGGTAGTGGATGAGCGAAATTCTAACTTCTTTTGATTAACTGAGCCTAGGCTCAAACCTAGGTCTTATAATTTGAGAAATAACTATCTTATCATCACTCTAAGTGGTGGTACCACTTGGAGTAGATTTGGTATTAATGCAGTTTCTTGTTTGCATATACATAATAGATGAACTACTTAGAGTGAAGTTTATAGCCTTTATGGTTTAAATATGAAGAGAAAAATTAATTTTGAAAATTTAATTTCTAATTTTGAGAATTTATTTAAAGTTGAAAATAATTTGCATTACACTTTTCTAGATATTTTTTGAAAGGATAGCATATATGTTTTTCCTCTTAATTTGAAAGTTGCTTGTGAGATTATTATAAAAAATGATTTTGTTCATAACAAATTCAATAAGCCTAGAAAATGCAATTATCATCCTAATTTTGAATAAGGAAAATGAACGATATTTAGAAAGCTCCTACATATCCTAAAATTTGTATTTTTAATGGTGTCTTATTCATCAAGGTCTTCCTATCAACACTCATATTAAATATATGAGAAATGTTTCTCCTCAATATCATCTTTGTAGAAGTGAAGAATTATTTTCTCATGTTTTTTTGAGTATTCTATGACTTAGTATGCTTAAAAATGAACATTTAAAATTTGTAACAAATTTTAATTAAGTATGAATGAAGTTATTTTTTATGATCAACCTTCTTTTCCTACTTCATTTCTTTCATTTGAAATTTTCTTTGATAATTTTTTCTCTACTTTATTTCAAAGCTTCGATGTATAGTTATTTTCCAACAAAAATAGCATAACTATGAATTCTTTTCAGGTATCAAATACCATATTTTTAAAAATGTCACTTTTTAGTTATAAATTTAAGAAAAAATCTCCTAGTGAAAGCTACACAATTAATTTATTTTCTACCATATTAATTTCTTTTTGTTTTGGAGGCTCAAGGATGGGAAGCTTTTACCTTTTGATGTTATTCATTTGTATCTCTAATTGATGTATTCATTTTTATTTAGAGAGAATTTTCTCATTCTCTTTACAATGAATCCTTTAGTAATAAGTAAAAACCCATGATGATGCTTTTTGAATAAGAGTAAGGCCTAATCATTTTCTTACCATAGAGGGAAGGCTTTTTAGAATTAGTTATAAGGATGAAAGGCTTAAAAGACATTCCCAAAATCATTGGGCTTTTTCTTTAGACTTTTTCTTTGATGATTTGATGTACTCTAATTTTTTTTAATTTTATTATTCATTTTTTTACGTTCAACAATGACCTCATTGTTGGAACCCAAAACAAGTAAAACATAGGGACACCACAAGATATATAGTTCAATTGGAACTTTATATAACTTAACATTGTTAAACAAAATCAAACCCATGACTTGGAGCTTCCAAATCAAGTATCTTACCACTAGGCTAATACTTCATTGTTATAGTTTTCAAATCATGAGTCTTACCATTATGATAACACCTCATCATTGGGTAGGAGATATTAGAAAGATACTTCTCAATGCACATAGCCAACATGATACTTTAAAAAGATTATAGATGGATCTAATGATGCCTGAAGTATGATTCAAGACAATAACCTCTTACTTGCAAATCATTGTTTGCTAATGATCTAAAGACTTGAGTCATTTCTCATTGGCAAAAATAATGATGTGTTATTCTAGTGGTATGGTGTAGGGATGCCTTTTTCGATCCCTTTATTCTACCCTACATGCTATGTGTCTTCTCATGTTGATTTTGTTGAGGATGATTCGTAGATGTTTTGGCATGTTTCAAGGTCTTTTGGGCTCATTTTGATGAGTTAGGGGGTTCTAAGGTTTATGGGAACTTGTTTAAAGACATACAAAGGTTATAGGCATCAAAATGAGCATTTTTGTGTTTGGCACCTGTAGGTGAGACATCTCACCAAAAAGTGGGATGTCCCAAGACCAAATGGGACATCCTAGAAAAATAATAGACACCCCACCTGAGAGCTAGGTTTTTGCAGGAGATGTCCCAACAAAGTTAGAGATGACCTAAATGCATGGGAAAACTTTCAAAAATGCTAGTTCCAATTCAGGAAACAACCAAAGCAAGATGGAAACGAACAAAGCAAGAAGAAAATAGCTAGGGAGAAGGTGAGAAGACTTGGCAAACAACTAAAGAACCTCAAGTTGAGTTGAGTTGAGGAAAGGTTTCTAGGGTTTTTACCTTTCAATTACTTATAAATATTGATGTAATTCATCATTGTTGTTGTCATAGTGCCAAGTGTCGAAGTGCAAATGTTGAAGGCCAAACATCCCAACTGATGAGATGCGGTTTACACTAGGCCGCGATATCGCGTCGCGCCGCCATTTCTATAAATAAGAGGCGGCACTCCCCTTTTTCCCCAATCCTAGCTAGTGTAGCGAAGCTCTAGCAGATTGATCACTCCAAAGTTAGAATTTTTCCCCATGTGCCCGCAGTAGGAGTCCTAGAGTGAACGGCTCTTTATTCGAGCAGCTTGTAACCTGAACCCACGTTGTGTATGTCAATAAAGACGAACTTGATTGGATAAACCTTGCAGTACATGGTTTCATTGCTTTTCTTTCCTGCTTTCCTAGTGCGTTCAAGTACGACTTGATTACGAGCGTCTACGGACGTGTACGGCTAGTCAAGGAATCGGCTGCTTGACGCAATGCATGAGTACGACTCAATTACGAGCATTGGATGCTTGGTAACCCAGTAGCGTATTCCAGGATTCTGCGCTTGGTAACTCCCGGGTCTAATGTGTACGGCTAGTTGAGGAATCGGCTGCTCATTGCTAGGCTAGATCGTGTGATAAGTACGACTTAGTTACGAGCACCTACGGGTGTGTACGGCTGGCTAAGGAATCGGCTGCTTATCACACGTTGGCTAAATAGGTGCCTCAGTACGACCACTTCGAGCACTTGCGTTACGTGCGGTGATCCCAGTAACGATTAGCGTTTGGTAAGCTGCAGTTGCATAGTTCAGGGTGTGTCCGGTAAGTGGGAACGGATGCTGACGCTAGTTAACTTAGACTTAGATCTTAGTTAGAGTTAGTTTAGTTTTCTCAACCCTTCTCCTAGTAGCATATAACATAAGCCGAAAATACCAAAAAAATCACATACCTCAGACTTGCTTAACCATACACCGTGACACTTACAAGCAAGCCTGGGAAGACAACGAACGATTAACCCCAAGTGTTTCTTGTGGCGTTAAGGCATTTAGTCTGCGGAGTTCGACCGGATCGCGCGTGTACGCTCGTTTCGTATGGTTGAATGTAGGGGTACCTCGCCACTCATCATTGGCGCCGTTGCCGGGGACTAAGTGTTTTTTCGCCAATTTAACATAAGGGATATCACTCACATTGTTGTGAGCTTAAAACGAACGTTAGGGTTAATCAGTTAATATAGAACAAAATAATAACGGTGAAGTTGCACACCAATAAGAATGACTTCTTCTCACGAAATCAACTCGCCTAAGGACAATACAAGAGAAAGTCAGCATCATACACATAACCGAAATCAACCATGTCCTCAACAGGCTAAAGTCACATATACTCATCCCGATGAGTATGTGCCAGATTTTACCTTTGTTTTCCATCAAGATGAGCAACTGCGGTGGAGAGACATGCAAGGTAACATTGTGTTACCCCCAGATCGCTCTGCTTCCAACATGCTTTTCCGTGCCTTGGTACGGTATGGCATGCAAGAGCTGATTACTGAATACGTTGCGGATGATTACACTCTGAGGGATTATCAACCCACAAAAGCCCAACGTATTCGGGATGCAAGGCAGGAGAGCCAACATTCACTTCTGAAGGGCAAGTTTTCCCACGTCATTAGTGAAATAGGAGACGAGGAACCCCCCACAA
>MNCI01002981.1:260060-409110 GCA_015680685.1 Gnetum montanum
AGACTTGCTTAACCATACACCGTGACACTTACAAGCAAGCCTGGGAAGACAACGAACGATTAACCCCAAGTGTTTCTTGTGGCGTTAAGGCATTTAGTCTGCGGAGTTCGACTGGATCGCGCGTGTACGCTCGTTTCGTATGGTTGAGTGTAGGGGTACCTCGCCACTCATCACCAACAAAGGCCAAGAGAGAGAGCTTTTGAGAGAAGAGAGCTTGTGTAAGGAAGTTGAGTGAGAGGCAAGGGAGAACACTTGAGAGAGGTTAGGATAATCTCTTATAAGTGTCTTATCTTGAGCTTAGGCTCCATTGTGAGCAATTAAGGATTGAGAGAGGACAAGTGTGGCCTTTAAGATCCTTGGGAGAGTTGTGAGTTGAGCTTGGCTCCTCATCTTTGATGTATTTTCTATGTATTTTGAGAATTATCTTAATGTAAGGGAGATTTTCTCCATTTTAGTGTGTTATTCTTATTTTCTAAGCTAGATTTTCTTGGAAGTTGTGGATTGGGTCCTATTTGGGTCTATTACGGTGCAACCCTTGCACCATGGTAAGGTACTTAATTTAGAAGCTGTAGGTCATAGGTTCGATTCTAGTGGGCAATGCTAAGTTATATAAAGTTCTAATTAGACTTGGGGTGTATCTATGTTTGATTTATTTTAGGTTTCAACACCCCATTTTTCATTAGCAAAGAATAAAATATAAATTGTAACTTTTACCAAGTAGTTAATCTCATTAATAGAGTGTATTATTTGTGCATAGGCAATTAGCTAGTTGGTTAGTACACATTGCTTTGCAGTCAAAGGTATTGGGTTTAAAACTTGGTACCAACATCCTAAGCATGCTAGCTTGGAAGCATTTCTCCAAGTTATGGGTTTAATTCTCTGACTTCTAAAGTTCTAAGTCAACTATAGATATCTTGAAGTGTACATGTATTTCAATTATATTGGGTTCAAACATTTCCCCTTATCTTTTAAAAAAAATAGAGTGTATTTTTAAAAAATCAAATATGAGTTTAACGAGTTGCAAATTATTTTTGGAAAAAAAGAGCTAACCACTAGACTTAAATCAAAGTTTATTCTTATTGATATTTATATTTTGAGGATGGGTGTTGGCTGTTGGAAGATTAAGACAAAAAATACCTATATGTCTCCTAAGACATACATCCAACACAATGCATATACCATTGATAGGTGGCTAAAGTGGTTAGCTTATTGTTTTATTATTTTTTGTAAGACTTAGGTAGAACAAAATTAACATGGCTACTTTTTAGACAACAAGATGACAAATTGGGCTAGAGATAAGTGTTGGAATGGAAACTTGATGAGCGTCGAGGTACCCCTATGAATACAAGTGTTTCATGCACAATCTAGTCGAATTTCAAGGACTAAGTGCTTATGCACCCTTGTGGAATAAGGACGGGTTGGTTGATTGTTGTCTTCCCAAGCTTACCTGTATGTCATGATTGTATGGTTCAATAAGCTTGAGGCATATGATTTTTATAGCTTTTATGTTTTTATGTCCTACACTACTAGAAAAGGAGAGAGGTAACTAAGTGACTAATTTAACTTAAGTACTCATTAACTAAGTTCTAACTAATCCTAACACCGGCATTCGTTCCCACTTGTCGTACACATCCTAAACTATTGCAACACTACTGGGATTACCAAACACTAATCGTTATTGGGTTACCAAGCATTACACACATGCTCGAAGTCATCGTGCTTGTGTAATTTAACGATTTTCTTAATTGATCAAAATGAATTGTTGTGCTAATAACAGAAATATAAAGTGCATAAAATAAAATAAAATAAAATAAATGCATAAGAAAACAAATCTCAAGTGTTGTAAGGATGAATCAAAGAGCTCATCTTTATTGTTGTACACAATGTGTGCTCAGGTACACAATGCTTGAATAAAGATTCGTCCATACTTAGACCTCCTGTTGTGGGCACTTGAAAAATACTCTAACTTTCAAACAAACTACAAGAGTTTCGCTACTTGACTGCTAAAAGACTTCCTCCCAATTGTGCACATGGGCACTGTATTTATAGACTTGGGAGTAACTACTCTAATAATTAGAGTAATCGCTCTAATAATTAGAATAACTACTAAAGTAACCGCTAGAGTAACCACTCTAATAATTAGAATAACTGCCAAAGTAAATTAGAGTAACTACTAGAGTAACTACTCTAATAATTAGAATAACTCCTAGAGTAACCGCTCTCATCACACCCCCACAACTGAATGAAAAATCGTCCTCAAGTTCCTTACAAAATATTGGGAAGGTATGGGATTATTGACTAATTAACAACTGATGGTGGAATTGGATGATAGACTCAACATGCCTAGTGAATGGATTAATAAGCATATTACAACATTAGTGTTCATGACCATTGTGGTGAATACTCGTACAAAAATGACATCTAAGCCTTTATTTGGTAGCTTGAAGAGAAAAAGAGAGAGAGAAAGAAGATGGAACATGTTGCCGCCAATGCTAAGATTGCACCTTCCATTGTTTATCCATAGTCATGCCACCAAACTTGCTCCTTTCATAAATGCTTCAGTTTCAGTCCATCCTGAGTGCTTCCTCCAAGCCCAGTCCATTGTTTGTATGATCGCCATCTGAACATACAACATAGTCACAAATGAGCAAGGATAGATAATCCACAATGCAGTTGATACCTTGTCTCAATATGAAGTGCATTGGCTAAGTTGTGGTTATGGCAAAAACTGGTTCGGAGATTTATTACTGGCAACTACCCAAGGTGTAGGGGTTAGGCAATTAGTAAAATGGAAAAAATTGAAAAATTTGTGCCAAGGCCCCCACAATTAAGAGCAAACCTCTGGTAGCTATAAGATGGAAAAACATGAGGAACAAGAAAGATGAAAAATATCAACGGTAATGCCAATAAAATGGATGTCATGGATAGGGATGAAACAAGAAATGATTGATTGCATGAAATGTTTGAAGTTAACAATTGCACCAAAAAGAAATGCTAGTGGGTCCTCCCCAAAGTAGGCTCATGCCCTCTATGCCCTAGCAAACCCACAAACCAAAGAGTCCATAGGCTCTAGGAATGTCGTTTGGAAGCAAGAGTTAAAACTTACCCACAAGAATTCACCAAAGAAAAACAATGCATCAACCCAGAATAGACTAATGATAAAACCGATAATGAGGTGGAAAATGGGAAGAAAGATGGAGAGGAGAGAATGGAATGGAATCCCAAGAGCAAGGTTGTGTAAAGCCCCTTATGTATTTCATGGTTAAGATAACTAAGTAGAACTCATCCCAAATCCAGACTCAAACCAACCACATTCAGTGACCTCACATCAATACATTTGGCCAATCCATCCTCTTAAGGCAACAAGAATTATTTCACAAAGAGTGACCACCATCCCAAGGAGAGTGAGATGGAGAAGCATAAAGTGAGAAAGGGCCTTAGTTAGAGGGAACCTTCAAGCATGGGTAACATATCTTTCCAATGCCATAACCAACGCTTGTAACTCATATTACTTTATCATGTCTAAGGGGTGTGCTTTAAATTCTCACTTTTTTTTCTTTTTTTTTTCTCTCTCTCTTTGATGCATGAGAACCACACCATGCAAAGACTTATTTTTATTCACTCAGCTTCCTGATATTTGAACAATGTCAAAATGGTAGAAAACCCAAGAAAAAGCATCCAAGCACCCAAGAGAATAGACAACACCAATGCATCAAATCCCCTTGAAGTCACACCCTTTTCATCCTTTGAGTCTTTCCTTGGTTTGAAAAATACCCAGCCACCAATTCATTAACAAGTTTACTTACAAAAAAGGGGACTGTATAGTTCCAAGTCAAAAGAGACCATAGAGTTGTATGGATGAGTGGACGGCATGGACTCATTGCCTATTTTACCAAAAGAACCATACCTTAATATCAACATCATAATTCAAAGGTAAAAACCAAACATTAGTAATCAATATGATATAATTCAATCCACCCTCATGAGCACTTATTAGATAATGAATAAAAGTAAATCAAGCAAACAAAGAAATAGTAAAAACATGAACAATGATGTAAAACAAAAATAAGAAAAGTTGGGAAAATGTGTAAAATAAAAATTCAAAAAGAACTGAGGGCCTATAATGGTTAGCATAGGTGGCCATCTCCCACATGACTAAGTTGGAAGGAGGAGATCCGAAACAGTAAGCATGGTTGTCCATCAAGAGAGGTAGCATGTGTACTAGCTATCCTAAGCTCTTGGAAAGGTTTGGTTTGTTGCATGTTGACCAAATTTTTCTTATCTGGGCTCTTAGGTTTATATATTGTCATGGCCCCTGAAGGAAAAGTTGCATAAATAATATAAGGTCCTTTGCACAATATTTGAAATTTAGTACATTGTGGCACATGTGGTTGATATTTAACTTTCTTAATTCTTAGGTCATGACGTTGCTTATTGAAGGCCTTGTGCAATTCATTAGATGACAAGGTAGCTAACTGGTTTTCATCTAGCAAGTTAAGGGTTACTAACCTTTTGTTTTTGTGCTAGATTAAGGTCAAGGTTGAGGTCACATGCTGTGGATAGTGTACAGAGCTTAGTTTGAATAGGAAGCATTGGTAATTTACCATACACTAACTCATAGGGAGAGTAGCCTGTAGGGAGTTTCCATGTGGAGTGGTATGCCCAAAGAGCATCATTTAGTTTAGTGCTCCAGTCCCGCCTAAACTTGCTAATGGTTCTTCTCGATATCTTCGTAATCTCCCTATTGATGACTTATGCTTGACCATTCGCTTAGGGGTGGTATGGTGTAGTCAATTTATGCTCAACCCCTAAGCATTGCATTAATTTCTAAAAAGTTGCACCTGTGAAGTGTGTGCCATTTTCTGAAATAAGTGCACGTGGCACACCAAACCTATTTATGATTTGTTGTTGAACAAATCGTGCAACTATAGATGATGTACATTCTTTAATAGTAGCTGCTTTAGCCCATTTTGTTAGGTAATCAACGGTAACAATAATATAAGCTTTTCCATTGGACATTGGTGTAATTGGACCCATAAAATCAATTCCCCAAATGTCGAAGGGTTCTAATGGTTGAATCAATTATTGCAGACCCTCCATTCTAGCAATCATTCCCCCATCATGTTGACAACGCTTACAAGATTGGACGAAATGATGGGTGTCCCAAAATAATGTAGGCCAATAATATCCTACAAGCAAGATCTTGATGGTCATTCGTCTCCTAGCATAATGACCCCCACAAGGACCCTCATGAGCATCTTGGAGAACATGTAGTTGATCTATATCGGGAACACACCATTGAACCAAGCCATCAAGACACACTTTGTAAAATTTATCATTGATCTCCATAAAGTACTTGGCTCGGTGAAGAAACTGTTGTTTCTTCTTAAGGTTTAACTCTTATGGTGTTTGTTAGGTGAGGAGATAGGTAAGAATGCTACTGTACTAGTTTATCTCTATGGGTGATTGATTATTCACTACACCAGCAAAGAGGAATTCATTAGAGAAATGATTAGAAATTGGATACGCATCCTCTTTGTTGTCCCATCGCAACTAATATAAATGATCAGCAACTACATTCTTAGTGCCCTTGCAATCGATCATCGTTAAATCGAACTCTTGTAAGATTATAAGCCATCGTATGATACGAGGGCTTACCATTGGCTTTCATGAGGAACCGAATTACACTATAATCTGTATGTATATATACTTTATATCCCAATACATAGTATAGTGTCTAAACTTTTCTAGTGCAAACACTACAGCCATTAATTCTTTCTCTGTGGTAGTGTAGTTAAGTTGTGCACCAGCGATACTTCTACTTGCATAGTGGATGTAATAAGGACACTTCAGGTCATCTAATTGTGTAAGTACAGCTTCTAAAGCATAGTTGGACGTGTCAATCATGATATGGAATGGCTTGGACCAATCAGGAGCTTGTAGAATGGATGTTTTTACTAGCTTCTATTTCAAAGTTTGGAAAGCTAATTCACATTCCCTAGTCCACTCAAAAGGTACGTCCTTTTTCATTAATTTCACCAATGGTTTGGCAACCTTTGAAAAGTTCTCAATAAATCTCCTATAGTAGCTAGTATGTCCAAGGAATAAATGAATATCTTTGACAGTTTTTGGTTGACGGGTAATTCCTTGGATAATTTTGATTTTCTTGGGGTCTACCTCTATCCATGTGTGTGAGATTTTATGCCCTAGTACTATGCCTTCTTGGATCATCAAATGGATTTTTTGCTAATTGAGCCTCAAATTGATTTCTACACATCTTTTTAACACTTACTCCAATCAGTCCAAGGCTTGATCAAAGTTTACTCCATAAGTGGAGAAGTCATCCATAAAGACCTCCACGCCATTCCCTATTTGCTGTTGGAATATGCTTAGAACTAGTTGTTGAAATGTTGCAGGGGCATTATACAAGCCAAATGGCATCTGTTTGTATGTAAATGTTCCCCAAGGACTGGTGAACATAGTCTTAGCTTGGTCTTCTAGGGCTATTTGTATTTGGTTATATCCGCTATATCCATCTAGAAAACTGTAATAGCGATGCCCTACAATGGTGTTTAAGACTTGGTTGACAAATGACAATGGAAAGTGATCTTTGAACATTGCCATATTTAGTAGCTTGAAATCTATGCACACCCTCCATTTGCCTCCCTTTTTAGGCACAATAACTAAGGGGCTAACCCATTTGCTATCAGCAATGGGGTACATGAACCCAACCTTGAGAAGGTGTTCAATTTCTTCCTTAACTACTTGCTTCAGCTTAGGGTTCAGTCACCTCTACGGTTGTCTTTGAGTCTTTATGGAGGGGTCAGGGTAAATTCTATGTTGGCATATCCTAGGATCTATTCTAGTTAATTCAGGATATGACCAAGCGAAGGCTTTTGACCATTTATTTGTTACCTTCAGCAGTTCTTCTTTCTGTTGAGGAGCAAGCTTAGCGTTGATAATTACCGATTTTCCATTTCTAAGGAACGTGTATTCCATACCGGTGGGCAATGGTTTTAGCTTAAGGGGCTCCTGCTTAAATTTCTCAGGGGTTTCCAACTTCCCCCAGTTGATATTTTCAAGGTTAAGACTTGGAAGTTGGTGATGTAATTGCTCTAATGCATCTATGTTATCGATGTAAGCATAAGTTAAACCCTCAGTTGGTTTTATGCATATGAGTGAATTGCTTTCTTGATCAGCTATCAGCCACTGGGTGTCTTCCTATCATGTGGCTACTGCATACAGGCATCTTTGTATGTTAATCACTTGTGCACACTGATTGCATGCAGGCAATGCTAAACTTTGCACAAACCATGACCTCTGCATGCAGTTACACCTTGTGTCACTGTATGTGATGCATGGAAATTTCTTCTTCTCAATCTTTCTAAATGGATTTTCCTTTGATATTTCTAGGGAAAGATCGTGAATTCCTAGGCATGCGTCAATGGTGCTTAGCCATGCTCTTCCCATTATGATTGGAAAGTCCCCCTTACCATTATTTACCTGAATCACTAGGAAGTCAACAGGGTATGACCATCCATGAACAATGGTAACAATGTCTTCCACTAGTCCCAATGGAACAATGATGGACTGGTCGGCCAACTCTAGATGGATGTTGCTCTTTTTCAATGGAGGCAGGTTCCAGGCCTTGTACATTTCTTGAGAAATTAAGTTAACATCGAAACCTGAATCCAAAAGAGCCTTGCACGGCACATTTCTAGTGATTTGTAAGTATATCAAAGGATTCCCAAGATTAGAGAATTTCTTGGGAAGGTGGCCAGATTTGATCCAATCAATGACGACATGTATTAGCATGACCGTATGTGTTGAGTGCGGTGATTGGGTTGAAGAGGGCTCTGAAGTTTTAATTGATACTGAGGTGTCTAAGGAATCAGCCGCTTGTGATTGCAAGGGCTTGGTTGGACTATTGGTTCTAAAGAAAAGTCTTTTCTTCATGTGGTTGTTGAAACCAACAATAGGTTGAGAGTTAACAGCCCTCGTGGCATTACATTGCTGTGATTGGGTAGGGATTTCACCTTGCATTGCGGGAGCAAGTGGTAGTGGAGCTATTGGTGGAAGAGATGCAACTGAATGAGAAGGATGATATGCTTGCAGAATATTGCCTCTAGAAGAGGGAGTCCCATAATACTTGCAGGCTTAGTAGTGAGGTTGAGGAGTGACGTGACCAGTAGAGTCACATGGGGAGATTGGCTGCTGCATGTAATATCCATACAAGTTAGGTTACCAGTAAGGATACTGTTGCCTTGGTGGTGGCATTCCCAATGATTTTGGGTGCTACCATTGTTGATATTGCTCAATTGGTTGTAGTGGAGTTCCACTGGGATAATATGTTAAGGGTTGGTGGAATTACCTTAGGTTGCCTTGAGGATAAGGTAACCTTCGAAGTGTTTGCCTTTTGTTTAATCGTGGGTTGAGTGCATACACCCTAGACTCCTGCAGATGTGAGATTACAGGGCAACATCCCTTAGAATGGTTATATTGACATATCTCACATCCACTATCATTGTCTATTTATGAATCCACAACCTCTTCAATGATGGCAACTTTGCCCTTACCCTTGCTACGTGCATATTCAGCCTCTTTCTTTTTTCTTTTCTCACTACCTTGCTCTCTAGACTCCTCTACTATTTTAAGAATATTTTGAAATCTATTGTCTAGGGAATTCCACATTTGGTCTACCTTTGCTGAAATTTCTAATGTCATCTTTTGGATAGGCAAAGTTTTTCTATTCACCATCTCTTTGAGTGATGGCTCTTCTTCATCCTCACAAAATCTTACTCCCTTCTTCCAAAGGGAAGGGTCTCAGTTATACTCTTCTGTACTTTCTCTCTTCCATAGTTCACCTTCTTCCTTAGCAACTTACTCCAATAGTCTTTGAATTTGATGGGACCTAAGCTCGGATAGTCTTCCTTGGGCATAAGTCCCAAGGGTTCTTCTCGTTTCATGCCTAAGCCCATCCATGAGATGGTGCAATTGATCCCTTTGCGAATAACCATGGCCAAGACAACGATGTAATAGTGCATAGCATCGGCCCAGGGTAGCATCCAAGGATTCATATCCTCCTTATTTCTAGCCTTGGATTTTCTTTCACACGTTAGACACTCGGGAGTACGTTTAGTACTTGTCATTAAATAGTTCTAACATAGTACTTCACCTATGAATGGATTCTGATTCTAAAGACCGGTACCAGCTTTTTGCTTCTTTAACTAATGTTCGTGGGAACAACTTAAGTTTTTGCCATTTGTTCTCTATGTTCTATAAGGCACACGCATCATGGAAGGCTTGTAAATGATTCTAAGGATTAACGTTGTATCCCCCTTCAAATTGTGGGATGTTGTTCATATCTATCTCTTGATCTTACTATCTTTCTAATGCCTTGTTGGAATTCTAACAGCCTCAGTTATGTCCAACATACTTTGAGTAGCGAGGAGGGGTTCATCGTGATCATCTCATCCATGGCGTCTACAATGCCTATGTTGTTCCCTACTCTCCCTTCTTCTATGTCGTGACTCTCTAGAGTGCCCTCGTCTCCTTTCCTGGCTTTTTTGTCTATGGCTTCCACTTTGCCTACCTTTATCCCCATGATCTTTTTCTTTACGACCACATCTAGATATTGAAGGAGAGGGTGAAGGAGATGATGAAGGTGAAGAAGAAGGAGAACCGTCACCATGACAGTGTCTACTACCTTCTCTTCTATGGTCTTGGCCCAGATCGCAATTGCGATCCGAATGTCCACCTTTATCATGAGTTCGTGTCCCTTTTTCAGATCCTTTGTGCCCATGGGTATCAGAACCTGATTATGAATAGTGGAATGAATGTCCTGATACACAACCCCTTGGCCAAAGTCAAGGGGAGGAACATCGTTGTGTGGGCGACCACCTAAGGTAGGTTCACCACCCTCATTTTCGCTTAAGACATTTGGGGCATCCTGGGACCACTTACCCTTCAAAGACTTATGATGTCTCTCTTGTTGCAAGTCCCTTGAACGTTGTGCCTCTGTGGAACAGTATTCTCTCGAGTCATGGTCTTGCACAACGTATTCTGTGTTAAGTGCAGCATGCCAATTTGTGTAAGAGCACAAAGAAGCATGCTCAGGACTGAATAATCAGGAGGTAACACTATGTTACTTTCTAAGTCTCGCCAACACAGTTGTTCATCTTGATGTAGGATAAAGGTGAAGTCTGGTATATACTCATCGGGATGAATATATACCACTCGAACTTGTTGAGGAACTAGCGGATCAATGTCATGTGTATTATGTTGTTGACTATTTCTTGTTTCAGACCTAGGCGGTGAGGCGCTTTCGTACGAAGAAGGAAACATACTTGTCTGTTCAGTGTGCAATGTATTCTTGTTTATTATTTTCTCAACCAACCCTAAGGGTTCATTCCAACGTTGTGAATGATTTCCTATGTTCTAGTTAGCGCACAAACAACTAAGTCCCTGGTAACAGCGCCAATGATGAGCGACGAGGTACCCCTACACTCAACCATACGAATACAAGCGTTTCATGCACGATCTGGTCGAATTCCAAGGACTAAGTGCTTATGTGCCCTTGTGGAACAAGGACAGGTTGGTTGATCATTGTCTTCCCAAGCTTACTTGTATGTCACAATTGTATGGTTAAGTAAGCTTGGGGCATATGATTTTTATAGCTTTTATGTTTTTATGTCCTATGCTAGTAGGGAAGGAGAGAGGTAACTAAGTGACTAATTTAACTTAACTACTCATTAACTAAGTTCTAACTAATCCTAACATCAGCATCCATTCCCACTTATCATACACATCCTGAACTAGTGCAACACTGCTGTGATTACCAAACACTAATCGTTACTAGGTTACCAAGCATTGCACACATGCTCGAAGTCATCGTGCTTGTGTAATTTTAATGATTTGCTTAATTGATCAAAATGAATTGCGGTGCTAATAATAGAAATGTAAAGTGCATAAAATAAAATAAATGCATAAGAAAATAAAATAAAAGAAATGCATAAGAAAACAAATCCCAAGTGTTGCAAGGATGAATCAAAGAGCTCGTCTTTATTGTTGTACGCAAGGTGTGCTCAGGTACACAATGCTCGAATAAAGATCCGTCCACACTTAGACCTCCTGGTGTAGGCACTTGGAAAATACTCTAACTTTCAAACAGACTGCAAGAGTTTCGCTACTTGACTGCTAAAAGACTTCCCCCCAATTATGCGCCTGGGCATTGTATTTATAGACTTGGGAGCAACTACTCTAATAATTAGAGTAACCGCTCTAATAATTAGAATAATTGCTAAAGTAATCGTTAGAGTAACCACTCTAATAATTAGAATAATTGCTAGAGTAACCACTTTGATAATTAGAATAACTGCTAAAGTAACCGCTAGAGTAACCACTCTAATAATTAGAATAATTACTAGAGTAACCACTCTAATAATTAGAGTAACTGCTAGAGTAACTGCTCTAATAATTAGAATAACTGCTAGAGTAACCGCTCTCATCAAAACTATTTTAACTTTATGTAGGCGTCAATATAATACTTCGCTAGAATATAAAGGTGCTACAAGTATTTTCAAGACAAAATTGAGTCTTACCATTAGGTTAACACCTCATTGTAATCTCAAGCTTGTAATCTCTTTAAGGTAAATATAACTAATCCAACATTTTGCTAGAATATTGTAACTTGAACTTGTAACATTCTTAATAAATATCAAACAATTTAACCAACTAAACTTGAGTTTTGCATGATTATGGGAAAAAAGTCAACAAGGCATTGCTCAAGCATATAGTTTGTGATTTTCAAATCATAGGTTCAAATTTGATAAGTATGCAGTTAAGGGGTATTCGACCAAGGGAAAAAAAGTCAAAGTACATTGATAGCTAGAATTGCTAATCATCATCATTTGAGAATATTCTAATGGTGATGAAACAACGAGGTGTTAGTTTAGTGGTACAAGACTTGGCCTAGTAACCCTAGGTCACAAGTACTATTACAAGTTTGATTTTACTAGGTAACACTAAGTTATAAACTTCTATAAATTCTTTAAATGTACATGTATTTCACTTATATTAATTTCCAAAGCCGCATCCCCATCATCATTAAAAAATATAAGGAAAAAGCCCAACCAATGCAACCCTATTTTTCTTGAAATTTTTTTAAATGCGATGGGAAAGAGGCAAAGCCCCAAAAGGACATTGACATTGATGATGATGGGGTGGCTCATAAAAACGCGCCATGTCACGCTTTGCGATTCAATCTTTTCAAGAAAGCGCAATGTGTTTTGAAGAGCTACACAACATAATACTTTAAACTGTTTGCCCTTTTTCAACGACGACGACGGCGACGACGACGACGACCGAATTTTTATCTCCGGATTCTTCCTCCTACTTTCGCTGCCACAACAGCAACATTTTCAAACGCAGAGCATAGCAGGAACTGCGGAACGCGCGCCTTTTTGACTTCAAGTTCCAGATTGACATGCTATCAGAGTTATTGTTTGCAGCACAACGAGCTATTTTGTAGTCCCGGACTCTCCTTTTTCCATCTCTCCAGAGCATCTCTGCATTGTTTAAGCTTATCACGTCCTCACTCTCTGCACAGGTACGGTTTATCGCATTTTCAATCTTTGTATGTTTTTCGATTGAGAATGAATAGTATATGTTAATTGCGAATTGCGCGCGCAACAGTCTGAATGGCGGCTGCGGTAGTTTTAAAGAATATTTTAAACAATGTTTTCTTTGTTCTTTTTTAAGTAAAACAGATAAGATTTCGGCCTTTTTCTGCGTGCCCTGTCACATCCGATGCGAAGCTTGTTGCCTCCCTTGTTATGTGCTAATAAGCTTTTACCTGCGTGCGAGGTATAACTTACAAAGTGTGTAAATTACACGACATGTACACTTTCACGATACTTAACATAACCTTAGACGATTCTGCGATATTTCTTATGCAGAATAAATATAGCGAAACTAAACGGTCATCATTAGAAGGCTCAGGTATACGGTACTGGAATATTAGCGAAAACTTAAACTTCTTTTTGAGCGACTCCATTAACCAGATAAACAAGTCACACTACAAATATAGCCAAACCAAGGAAGAATATTAAAATTTTTCATACATGTACCTCAGATTGTCATAAGTTCCGCGATGATTTCAAGCGTGTACATGGCTAGTTTCTCGGAAAGAAATTATTGTAACCATTTACGGAAACTGAATGGCTTGGAACGGTTCGATAAATGTGCCTGTTACAACCGTTCCATAAAAGTTACGGCTTGTAACGGTCCCATAAATTTGACTGTTACAACGGGTTTCATAAAAGTGATTGTTACTGTAAAATTTGTAATGGTCTCATATTTGCCATTTAAACAAAAGTTTGGTAATTAACATTTTTCTAGCATATAAAATGTTCTTGATGAGATAACAAAGGTCAAGAACAAAGGCACAAAGAAATCATGACAGTGTTATAGTTTTGGTCCCTATCACAAACGTTTAGATTCTGCATACACCATTGTTGTTGATCGTTGGTGTGATAGAAGAATTAGAACACTCGCTGTAACAAGTTTACACAAAGGTATTAATGGCTGAAGGTCAGTTTTGATTTATTTTCGCATCTTTGATTCCTTGTGCAATTCGATTATTGTGCCATCTGGCCAATTGATGAACAATTTGAGTTATCAGACAAGGCTTTGGCTAGCACCTTAATAATGAAATTTTCATCCATGAAGTTCATTGAAATCCATGGTGTGTGTGAGCACATCATGCAAATGAGGGATATATCGGCTTAGCTAAAAACACTTGAAGTTGAGATTTCAGAGTTTTTTCTTGTGCACTACATTTTGAACACGCTCCCATAGTAGTACAGACCCTTTAAGATTTCTTATAACACACATAGAGAAAAATGGTCAATCAATAAACTAATGACCATGTGTGTACAAGAAGAGGGTAGACTTGCTATGGAAGTGGGAGAGTGTGCATATGGCTACACAAGAAAAGAATAAGGGGCAAGCCAAAAATAAGTGGAGGGGCAAATTGCTTGCACAAGCTGACATTAAGAAGGAACCTAGATGCTTTTTTTGCAAGAAGAAATGGCATATAAAGAAGGATTGTCCTAAATATCAAAAATGGCTTGAAAATTAAGGTACTCAATTCTCACTTGTTTTTTTTGAATCTAATATGGTTGATGTTGGCCATAACATAGGGTGGATTGACTTCGGTTCTACAATCCATGTTACTAATTCCTTGCAGGGGATGCAAAACCTAAGAAGGCCAGTGGGAAGTGAGTTGTGCATCTATTTAGGCAATAAAATGTGCTCACATGTGGAGGCAGTTGGAACATGCAAATTAGTTTTAAGTAGTGGTTTTGTTTTAGAGCTAGAAAAGACATTTTATATTCCAAGTTTTTTAAGGAATTTAATTTTTGTTTCAAGGCTTGTATTATTGGGATTTTCGTTTATTTTTCAGACACTGTATTTAGTTTATATTATAGATTTGAACTTATTGGAAATGGTACATTAACAGATGGTATTTTCAAAATTATTTTACAAAATGAAACTTCTTATACTTCTATTCATGGTGGTGTTGGTGTTAAGAGATGTGTTATGAATGAATAATCCTCTCTATGTTATGGCATTGTAGATTAGGACATATCTCTATTGAGAGAATAAAGAGATTAGTAGATGATGGAGTATTTAGTACCCTAGATTTTATTGACTTTGACACTTGTGTGGACTACATAAAGGGAAAGCAAACCAATATGTCCAAGAAAGGTGCCAAGAGGAGTTTAGACATATTGGAGATCATACATATAGATATTTGTAGTCCAAAAATGGACACGTGTGGTCAAAGGTATTTCATTACTTTTATCAATGACTACTCATGATATATGTATCCCTACCTACTTCATAATAAGAACAAAGCTTTAGATTCCGTAAAGGTGTTTAAGGTTGAAGGAGAGAAACAGTGCAGTAAGCAAATAAAGATAGTGACGTTTGATAAAGGTGGTGAATACTATGGTAGATATATTGATGATGGACAACTGCTTGGTCTGTTTCCTAAGTTTCTTCAAGCGCATGGGATTGTTGCCTAGTACACTATGCCTGGTTCTCTAGACCAGAATGGTGTGGTAGAAAGAAGAAATTGAACATTATTGGACATGGTGCGGAGTATGCTTAGTAGCTCCAAGCTTCTTAAGTCCTTGTGGACTGAAGCTCTCAAGATGGCTGTATATATATTAAATCAAGTTCCAACCAAGGCTGTGTCAAAGACACCATTTGAATTATGGAAAGTTTGGAAATTGGGTTTGCGACATATACGCTTTTGGGGATGCTTGTTTGAAATCCACAAGAAACGAAGCTAAACCCAAGGACCACAAGTGGGTATTTCATTGGATATGTTGAACGATCTAAGGGATACAAATTTTATTGTCCATCACATGCTACTAGGTTTGTGGAACCAAGTAATGCTAAATTTCTTGAGAATGACTTGATTAGTAGGAGTAATCAATCCTGGAACATTGTTCCAGAGAAAGATCATGCAAGTGCCCAACCCTTTACTTCAAGTGAAAGACTAATTATTGTAGACAACACGCCTAGGGCACAAACATGTGAGGAACAACAACCAATCATTGAAGTTCCATAGACTGTTGATCAAAAAGCAATAGATCTAGCTGCACAACAAATACCAAAACCTATTGATTGTCATGCTCCTTAGGAGAATGATGAACCAACATTAAGAAGATCTACTAGAGTAAGGCTATTAGCAATTTCTAGTGACTATATAGTGTATCTATAGGAGTCTAACTATAACATAGGAGCCAAAAATGATCCCAAAATGTTTTCACAAGCCATGAGTTGTAAGGAATCTGACTTGTTGTATGATGCCATGAAAGATGAGATGAACTCTATGTCATCTAATGGAGTTTGGGATCTTGTCAAGTTGCTTGATGGTGTAAAAACCATTGGATGCAAATGGGTCTTCAAGACAAAGAAAGACTCATTAGGCAACATTGAAAGATATAAGGCAAGACTTCTTGTGAAAGGGTTCACTCAAAGAGAGGGAATAGATTACATGGAGACTTTTTCTCTTGTATCTAAGAAGAACTTTCTTTGTGTGATTATGCCATTGGTTACCCATTTGATTTTGAATTACATTAAATAGATGTGAAAATGACATTCCTCAATGGTGATGTAGAGGAAGAGGTTTATATGAAACAACCTAAAGGATTTTCCTCTTGTGTGGTGAGCAATTGGTATGCAAGCTCAAGAAATCCATATATGGATTGAAATAGGTCTCACATTGATGGTATTTAAATTTCCATGATGTCATCACTTCATTTGGTTTTGAACAGAACATAATGGATCAATATATATACTAGAAAGTTAGTGGGAACAAAATCTATTTCCTTGTCCTATATGTGGATGATATCCTTCTTGCGACCAATCATAATGGATTTCTATATGAGGTGAAGCAATTTCTCTCTAAGAACTTCGACATGAAGGACATGGGTGAGGCATCTTATGTCATTGGCATTAAGATCCATAGGGACAAATCTATATGTATTTTGGGACTATCACAAGAAACCTATATCAATAAAGTTTTAGGGATATGGGCGAAAGGTTGTTCACTGAGTATAGCACCCATTGTGAAGGATGACAAATTCAATTTGAACCAGTGTCTCAGGAATGATTTATAGAAAAGACAAATGAGCAACATTCCATATGCTTCAACTATTATAAGCCTAATGTATGCTCAGGTCTACACAAGACCTAACATTGCATTTGCTGTGGGAATGTTGGGCAAATATTAGAGTAATCCATGCATTGACCATTGGAGGGCTACAAAAAAGGTGATGAGGTACCTTCAAGGTCCAAAAGATTACATGCTTATGTATAGATGAATTGACAATCTGGAGGTGATTGGCTACTTTGATTCAAACTTTGTTGGCTGTGTTGATTCAAGGAAATCAACATCTGGTTATGTTTATATGTTGGCTAGAGGAGTTGTGTCTTGGAGGAGTGGAAAGCAAACCTTCGTTGCTACTTCCACAATGGAGGTAGAGTTTGTTTCTTGTTTTGAGGCTACTTCACATGTTGTATGGTTGAAGAATTTCATGTCGGGCCTTAGAATTATAGATTTTATATCTAGGCTATTAAGAATGTTGTGTGACAATTTAGCTGATGTCTTTATGGCTAAGAATAATAAGAGTGGTAGTCGAAGTAAACACATCGACATGAAATACTTAGCCATAAGGGGACATGTTAAGGAAAAGAAAGTGGTCATTGAGCATATAAACACTGAATTGATGATAGTTGATCCTTTGACAAAAAGAATGCCACCGAAGTCATTTAAGGATGATGTAGTTCAAATGGGACTTGGTTCCATGATGTAATTTGTACGGATGATGTAGTTCAGATGGGACTTGGTTCCATAATGTAATTTGTACGTATAATTTTACAATCTTAATGAAACTTTTATTCAGTTGTGATGTTTTCTCATATTTAGTTTGCACATATAGTTATTGGAGAAAATTCACATATGACAGGACTTAGAATGAATATTGAGTTTATTCATAAAGTTTAGTTACCATATAAGAAATTAAGTTTAAGAGATAATACATTGTAATATATAAAAGATAATACTCACATTCAAAGGAACTATCGCCATGATTCATGTATCCATCTGATGGATATTAATTAAAATATGGAGATCAAGTGGGATAATGTAACCATTTATGAGAAAATGATGGTTTGTAATAGTTCCATAAAAGTGACTTTTATGAGAAAATCAACAATTTGTAATACTTACCACAAGAGTGGTCTCATATTTGCCATTTAAACCGAAAGTTTGGTAACTAACATTTTTCTAGCATATAAAATGTTCTTGATGGGAGAGCAAAGGCACTAAAAGAAATCACATCAAAGCTATAGTTTTGGTCCCTATCACAAATGCTCAGAGTTTGCATACACCATTGTTGTTGAGTGTTGTGATAAAAGAATCAAAATACTTACTGCAACAAGTTCACTCAAAGACATCAATGGCTGGAAGTCAATTTCAATTTATTTTTGCATCTTTGATTCTTTGTGCAATTCAGTTATTGTGCTGTCTAGCCAATGCTTTTGCACAATTTTTTCCAACAATTATATGAAAAGATAGACCATTCCATAAAATGATTAGACCGGAAAAGCAAACACAAAAAATGGATTGAATGTTAAAAGTTTGTTTTTTCCCCACTACAAACGTACTAAGATCCTGATTAATTATTTATGAACCACTTGATTATTTTCTATTTCTACCAACAATAGTTGATTATTGGAAGCTTTGTATTTTACTTTCTTTTGCGGAAACCTTCATATTGCGTTATCTTTTGTTTCTAAAGTCGTTACAGCTCTATATTATTGTGATTGTAGTGTAGTTCTTCGTTTTGTGTAGCTGGCTAATTAAGGTTTGACGATAGATTAATGTTAACTATAATCATAAGGACCTTACCGCTGATATTTATAATGAAAAATAATGTTAGATCATATTTCTCAAAGAGGCATATAAATTCCCATACTATAATTTCAACAGGAATTAGCTATGAACGTTCAAAACTAAACATACAAAGTAGCCATTAAGTTTTAAACATTGTTCATTTTAGGGATCCTGTAAGTTTTACTTCTGATGAGCATAGTTTATGGTATTCGGCAAGCATTGGCCTGTAATGATCATCCGGCAAAGTGAATTTGGAAGTTCCGTTTTACTTAAATATCAATGACCTATGTATATAATGATATAAAACTAAGCAACTAATTTTAATTTATATTGATTATCACATGTGGCTATGTTGTTTTTATATATGTTTAAGGGAATAACTAGTTTTTGTGAAGGTTTATCTGCTAAAGAATATATGTTACTTTTCTTTAAAGGGAAAAACATCTGAAGGGCAATTTACCTATTAATTTATCAATCATCTTATATTTTTTTGGCAGTTTTATTTACAAATATTTTGTGATTCTCAGGAATCATGCCGATGTCAGCCAAAAAAGTTTCCCAAAAATCTATTCGAAATAAGATATGCAGAGTTGAAGCGAGCATTTCTTTTTCTTCTCATTGGCCACTTGAAGATATAAATCTTGATAAACCTGCTTGTACTTCTGCAACCAGAAAGAGTTCATCTTTTCGCAATTGTAATTCTTGCAATTTAGCATATTTTGGTTGCAAATCTCCTTCCCGTTCAGCTTTTCACAATGCAGTAATAGCGAGTTTATCTGACCTGGATAGACGCATGGCTCAAAAGAACACACACTCAATTGATAAAAATTCTAGTGTTAAGAAAAAGTATTCTGTTACACATGATGTTTCGTTGCAGTTTATGGAAGGCTTGGATGATGCTAGTAAGTTTGGAGATGTTTATACTGTGGAGAGGCTACTATATGCTCTTGCAAAGCGTCTTGATTCATTGGCGTCGGTGTCTACCATCTTGTCTGCTGGTGGGATACAAAAAGTAGCACTTGTATTAAAAACGTTTATGCATCATTCATGGCAAAATCCTTTAAAGGAGATTGTCAAGGAACCAAATGTGACTCAAACTAACAGCTCTTGTAAAGATAAAGGAACTGTTTCTGTGGGCTGCAGTAGTATAGATAGTTTCAGTAAACGACATTGTCAGAAAGAGGAGCAAGTTACTCCCTGCAAATCAAAGATGACTCTCGTGGTGTCTGCAGGGTGTTTTTTGCTTAAAAAGTTAATTGATGTAGTATTGCAATGCAAGGAACATTCAGAATCCCAAGCATTGGTTGGTGAAGTAAATGAAAAAAATTATCACACGTGTTTAGTGGAGATGTACGTTGCATTGACAGAAGCTTTTATTGAAATTTTACAGCCATTGCAAGGTGTTCCGCCTCTGCCTCCATGGTGCTTTGATTGTTTGGCAAAGCTTATGCCTATTCTTTGGGATGCCTTTAGCAGGTGTGGTACTATTGCAGAAAAAAATTTTCAGAAAAAGGCTACCACACCCAGTGAAGCTTCTCAAGTTGATCCTGGATTCTTGATCTCTTGTAGTATTCATTTTGGCAACACTGAAAAGGCTGAAATATGTAATGTTACTAAAAATCATGATTCAGGTGATGTCACTGAAAATGAACTTGTATGCTCTTGTTCAGGCTTGGCAACTATGGCTGTTCCTAAGAAAGCTGAACAAGCCCTGAGGAGTATCCTACAGTTTCTTCATTCACAGAGCTATTTGCCAGTATCTCTTACTGTGGGTGAGTTGGTTTAATAAGGAAAAAATGTGTAATTTACAAAGAAATTGTAATGGTCCATATATTTTGTTTGGAAGTTTAAGTTTCAATAACATCATTAGGAAATAGGTAATCTGTATCTCATCTGATATATATTGCATTAGGAAATAGGCATTGATAATCAACAGAGCAATATGAAAGTGATAATTAAGAATGAAACTTTGGATTTTAAACGTTTATCAATGATGAAAGTGTAAAGTTCGGTAAGAATTTGTTTAAAGATGTTTGTTTTTTGTTCATTGCAGTGGCACTGCATGTTCTTTCAATCTATTTATCTGTCGTACCTTCACCGAGTCTAATGTTTGATGCGTTATCATTGACCATCTCATCCATGAAAAAGAACTTGAGAAATGAAGAAGTTCAAATTCAGGGTTTGGTAGTAATTGATTTTGTTGCAGCTGCCTTAGATTCTGCAAAGGCCCTTCAAGCATGGGATACTGTTACTACTTGCATGGAGCATCATAAAACTAATGTTGATGTTCAGGTACTCATAAGATCTTGTCCAGCTTTTTTAACAATAATGAGTTTGTACAAGCTAACAGTTGTAAACAAAATTAAGAACAAGAATTTCTTATTGTAATAAATTTATATGTCGATAAAAAATCTGATTTAATGAAGGGTCTAGAAAAAAACAATTTACCAAAATTTATGCATGGATATCTTATTTTATTGGGCATTACTTGTAGGACATACTTTATATTTTATTTGTGTAACAACATATAATATATACCATTTTGATGAAAGCAGCACTTGATGATAAGAAGGAATGCAAGTGCTCTATCAGCTAGTTCTATTTTTAGTGGATGACTGTGAGTTTATTTTGCAGATATCTGGAATCATGTACATTTCTTTAGAACCAATACTAAAATGCATGCCATTGCATTCTTACCTTTCATCAATATAATAAAAAAACTGCGCTTCCACCTTTCAAATTAAACATGTGTATATATATTTTTGAGGAATTTTATATAAAATCAAAAGCTGAATCTGCAAAGTCTTAGATTAATACAGAAATTTATTAAGTGTTTTTTTTAATATTTAAAAAAAGCGTTCTTAAATGTATGCTGTTGGTATGCTATCTCAAAGTAGTTATCATAAAATTGAGAGGGTTTGATGACAATAGATATTACCCTCAGCTCATCTGTCGGATCATACTAATGTTACCATGTTTTGTGCATGTTGAAGCGGGAAGGATGTAGAACTCTTCAAGAACTTTGTTTAGGTATTATAGTTGGTGACTTGCATAAAGCTGACGAAGACTCTGCTAGAGAAGATGGTGTATGTGCTCTTGTATCGGCAATGTCTCAGTTTCCGGAGGATATAAGAATTCAGTATTATGCCTGCATGACTTTGTCAAGTTTAATTCATGGTGCATGTAAAAGAAGCATTTTTGCTATGTTGACTTCTGGTGTTATTTCAGCAACTATTAGCGCAATGTCTTTATGCAAAACAAATGAAACTATACAGGTAGAAGCATGCAGAATTCTCTATACCATATGTAAGGTGACTGCAGTGGATCACAACTATCATACTGTTGAAATGATGATTAATCCAGCTTCAAATGTCAATTCATTTGAAAATGGTGATGATTGTGATGCAACACAAAAAGGAAATTCAATGACAAGTACAGATAAAGACCATGCATGCTATAGTGAAGAGAACAGATTGGTGTTCTTACAAGAATGGAGGGCTGCTTTCTGGGTATTTTTGGGAGCAATGAATGTTAATAAAACCTCTGAATCTGTTCAAGAGTATTGTACTTATATCATTGCCTCCATCCTGCAGATGTTCACTGGAAAAGAATTGTTTGGTTACCATATTTATCAGCTATTTTATTCAAATTCCTCTGCTCAGGTAAAATTCAAAAAGGATGTTGATAAGGCCTCTTTATTTCATTGGTTCATTGTTGATGGAATAAGAAATGTGCACGATGTCTTCGAAGTTATAATTCGGGCAATGGCTGCTTTTCCAACGAATAAAGTCATACAGATAGGCACTTCCTACGTGCTAGAGAAATTGTTTCAACTTTACCTTCTTACAGCTAATGTAATGCATATATCCAACGGAGAAGAAAATGATGAATTTGTTGAGTACCAAAATAATGATTTGAAAGATACTTCATGTATGTCAGGTGCCCCTATATTTCCATGTATTGATTAATGAATAATTCAGATATGCAACCTCTTATATCTTCTTTCTGTTTCTTTGTCGTGTGCAGACAGGGAATACAGGAGTCAGAATAATTATTCTAGTAATTTTGGCCAGAGTTCAAGACTAACGGACGGCTTTGCCAGAGTGCATGATTCAAATGATTTTATTGATTATGTGCTGCTAGAAGCAAGCTTATTGCTACATGTAGCATCAAAATTTGTTGCAGTGTTCTTCATGAATGAGCAAAGTAGCGTTTCTTCACACACATGCAAAAAGTTACCCATGAAGCTCACGGGCATGAAGTTCTGCTGCAATGTTAGTGCTTCAATCTTTCCAGAGGAGAGTTGGCTTTGTCTGTTACGTGTTATTGGAAAATTTTTATGTAAACTCTCAGAGCATCTCAGAGATTTCTCTACAAGAGTATCAAATGATTTTTCTTCCACCAGTATTGATGACCAATCCCCTGAAATAGCAATTAAACAATTTCTAATGGTAGCCAGGAAGTATTTTGATTCAAAGAGAGATCTTTTCAATGCAAATTCTCTAGAAGTTATTGATGCAACCCATAACAAAATTTTGGAACACAAATTATCATCTAATGATGTCTTTTTGGATCTTCCATCATTGCTCACGAAGGCAATACAGAATGTTCACCGACTACTATCAATGTTAAGAGATAGTGATGCTCGTGCTTCGGCTCTTCAAGCTCTTCCTAATCTCTATGAAGGATACAGGACCGTTTGTGTGAAAATAAATCAAGAAAGTGATACGCAGACTTTAAGGCAGGCACTCTGGTCAGTATAATACAGTGCAACATATATCTGTCTTTTAAAAAGCTTAAAGGTAGGTTGACCTCATTGACATTTATTTGGAAATAAATTTTTCAATATTTTTTTTCACAGGAATGATGAAGATGTAGGCATAGACATTCTGCTCGATTGTGTGGGTGTCTGGAAAGATAAAACCACATTAAACATAGCAATACTCTCTATGCATGCTCTTTTTTGTGCTTGTAAAAATGTTGCAGCTTCAGAAGAAATAAATCGCGTATTTGGACATGAGGGCAGTGGCACTAAACTTCTAGTTTCTACTCTACAAAAAGCAGTAAATCAAAATATTGATTTTAACGAAAGGAAGAAATTACTTAAGTGGTGTCTTAATGGTTTAAGTATTATTTGTAGATGTAGTTTTGATGTAGAATTCTCGTATGCTTTGACTGGGGGAGCAGACCTTGTTGTTGCAGCTCTAAATCAATACAGTCATGATGAAGAAATCTGTGAAAGTGCCCTCAAGTCCCTAGGAATTTCTTTGGGTGGGAAACATGATTTCCTCACTGTTCTTTCCGCTGCAGTAGAGAGGAATCTAACCTTTGGGAAAGGCAAATCAAGCAAGAAAAAAAAGCACGTTTCAAATGGGGCAAATGCTGTGGTGGGACTGAGTCATATCTTTGATGAATTTATTTTTAGTAGTAAAGCTTCTTTGGAAGACAAAAACAGTTCTGAACAGAGCATGGAAGAAAAGAGGTGTACCCAAATTAGAAGTGTACTTAATCTGTCAGAACATTCATGTCATCTTTTCCAAACATTAGTTGCTGCAAGTCCAAGGTGTGGAGGACCTATTTTTACAGTGGAGCTTCTTAAGTATCTTAATAATCGTGCGTTAAACGGAATGGTAGTTACTGATACTCAGCAAGGTCATATTTGCGAATTAATTGGCTACATGGCAAATCATAGTGCAACTTGGCGCAAAGATTTTATCAATGGAGGTGTCATTGAAGCTGTTTTGTTAACAATGGAAATTAGATTTCAGTGGAGGAAGCAAAAATTTTCATTCTGTAAATCATTTGATGATTTTTCGGGAATGCCTGGAACTCCTTTACAAGAAATTGAAGTTATAGTTTCTGAGGAAGCTTGTACTAAAACGAACACGAGTATTTCAGGTAAGTTTCCTCTCTTGAAACTTTTGGAACTAGAAGCAGTAATGCTTCATAAATTTTAATACATATGTTTTTATTATCAGAAAATGGCATTGTCTTACAATTTCTTCAACCTGCATTACGGGCTCTTTTAAACTTGGTGAAGGATCCCGAAGACTGCAATTTTTCAGCATTACACGAAATTATTCAGGTTTGCAGGAATACCATCTTTTCTCTCTTTCATATGAGTTATGCTGTCCATCTCAGGTTACGATTACTTTGGATTGTATAATTAAATTTAGGGACGAAAGCTAAAGTAGAGCTAGGTTGATTATCTTTAAACTGTGATTTGTTATTCAAATATTTCATGGAATGAGTAGTCAATAAAACGAACTCCTGAAGTTGACACACGTGCATATTTTGCATTTAACTTTTTCGGGATACCAGTGAACCAATTACATGTTATGGAAGCAATCATGTTTTTTAAGAGAATTGTATGAGTAGATATTACTGGATGATTTAAATTTGAAATGATATAGAGACTTGGGATATAAATGATAGAACAAGTACAATGACTTCAATTATTTGAACATGAAAAATCAACTTAAAATATTAATACAGGAGAAGTCAATATATTCTAACACGTTAGCATATTTTTATAACTTATAATTAACAGCAATGAATAACTTCTAAATTTTAATAGAAACTTATGTATTTGAAAAATAGATCTGGGTTTAATATAGAGCATATTCTTCTACTTGTATTTGAAAAATAGATCTGGGTTTAATATAGAGCATATTCTTCTACTTGTAGCATAAGTGATTAGGTGTTAGCTTAATGCAAAGATATTGACTTCAATTAGCAATGTATGGTTCTCCATGATAAGTAAATAGTAATGAATATCCTCGGAAAAAAAGAACACTAAAAAATCACAGGCAATTTTACCAAATGAGTACCACAATAAATAATGAATCATATCATTAAATCTCGTAATCACTGATAGAACATAGAAAATTTTGACCGGTAAATTGAAGACATTTTTCAAGTAAATTACACGAACAAAGGGAGTATATTGCATGATCCTGTATTAGGCAATAAGTTTTTTCAATTAAGAAAAGCTTTCTATTTAGTTGGATCATACATAATTGGGAAAATTAAGTAAGGGTTTGAGAATATTTAAATTGATTTTCTTTAGAAGATAAGATTACATAATGATAAATTATGACAAAGTTGTATTGATCATGCTTGCACCTTTGTTGCTTCTGTAGGTTTTGAAGGTTTGCTTTTAGATTAAATATTTTTTAAATAAACTATTAGTTGTATTATTACAATAATCTTCACTTTGAATTAAGTTAAATCTGTTTACTTTACTATTTTTATTTTTTCCTTAGAGAAATAAAATGAGCAATGTTTTTTTCTTCATAATAATTGGTGGAAATCTTTTCTTCTTTCTTTTGTTGCAAATTCCTTATTCAAGATAATTTGCATAATGATAATTTTGTTTGTGGCACATTGATGTTTAAATTAAATATTAACAGTTATATTATTATTCTTAATTTAAATTGAGTAACAGATTCCTTAATTATATTATTTGATTTTCATGTTAATACACAAGAGATTGATTTAGTATTTTTTGTATATATTTTAAATGAAATTTATAATTAAAATAAATAATATTTTTATTTTTTAATATTTAAGTTCTTAAAATTCTTCAAATTGGTATTTACTCTATTTCTTTTATGTTCTTACCTGGAATACAAACAGGCAATCACAGTTCTCTTGCATAGTTTTGGAGGTTTGCAGGATGAAAGGACAGTCACCTGGAGCCACAGGGCTCATCCCACAAGTAAATTATTGCGTCCATCATTCTTTACTAATGCAAGGCAGATTCTAGCTCAGCTTGGAGTAACAAGGTTTGTCCTTATTTGGTAATTATATTGAGTTTTATTAGCTTGTACCAAAAACGTTGTATTTTAACATTTCACGTTCATATTTGTTTGTGAATTTCATTCATTTTTAATTAGCTAAACATTATTTCAGGATTAATGGTAGGAATTTATGCCAGATGGCTACAGAGGTAGGGGATCTGGAGTGTTTGAAGATTCTGGTTAGTAAAGGTGTGGACGTATGTGCGCAGGATTCTTTGGGTAGAACTGCTCTATGGTACGCTCAGAAATCTCACCAAGATGACATCGTTCAATTTTTAAAGTCTCATTTAAACTCTTGTAAGATGAGATCACACGTAAAAGCAAAGAACGTGAAAAGAGGAGAAAGATGCAAAAAACATGAAGTTACTCCACCCAAAAAAAAGGAAATAACTGAAAATGGAATCCAATCATCAGATACCTCTTCCATACGCGAATTAGATCACAGATCAGTTGGGGGAATATTTAATGAATCAAATTGCTTGCAGAACGGGGACAAGCCCACCGTAAAAGAGAAAATGCAAGGCAATTTTGGGGAAGATAATGTGACCTCTAGAGTGGCAAATGTCAAATCAGAAAAAGTTGGAAAGTTGAATTCAATGCTACAAGAAGCTCTGGTTTCTGGGAACAAAGAAAAGTTAGAACTTTCTCTACGAACTTGTGAATCTCGTTCTGCAGAATGTAATCAGGAACTAATAAAAAAAGTCAAAGCTTCCCTGCAGAAAAAAGTGAGACGCCATGAAAAGTATGTTAACCTGGAGGAGGAATTAAATTCATCCTTAAGAAATGGTGATAAAGATTGTCTCGCTGCAGCTATCTTAGCAATCGAATCTGTGCCAAGGTATGTAACGTTATTGCAGCAGAAACTAAATGCTGCCAGAGAAGAACTACGCAAACTTGAAGCTCTAGAAATCGAAGCTCAAAAAAATATCCAAGTTTCAGAAGTTGCACAAACTTCTGAATGCCTGAAGGATAAAGGTAAACTTCAAGATGACAAACCTGCAGCTGAAATTGAACCAAGTAAAGAATACCAAAAGAAAGTTTCTGATAACAGCTCTGATGATTTCAAGTTATGGGATCAATGTGAACCACAGAAACAAAGCAAGAAATCTTATGAATCAGTGGCTGCCACGACCGTTTCCAACAGCTTCAACACGGTAGAATCAAAGCATAAACCAGGTCAGATTCAGCCAGTTTCAACTAAATTGTTAAATTCAATGCAACCAATAGATCCAGTGGTTCATCCTAAGCGCATAGAGACTTCGGATCATCCAAAGGCAGAGTCATCACATTGCAGAAATACTGACCAATACCGTCCTTGCCAGAGATTCTTCAAGGCAAAATTGGACGATGAAACTCCTACACAGATGCACAATTCTGTTGCAGAAGAAGTATCCAGTCAAAAAACGCCACCAGATACAGCGCGGAGGTTCTCGAACAATAACATGGCTGAGCCTGCCAATTTCGGACAGAACTTGAACAGGGAACCAGACACATCACAACTCCTTTTTGGTTTTAGTGGCCATCCCCTACCATTTGGATGTCATGCAACATACGGTGATATCCAGCGCAGAAGCAGCTTTCCAGATCAAAGCCAAATCACGATGACACCTACCCTCCATCCATTTCATATTATTGACAGTCAAATCTATTCTGACTCAATTGTTCCTGAGCTTTTGCATACACCCTCTTTCAGTACAGAAAGCCCCAGTTCTGAACAAATGGATTTTTATAACAAGTTTTCAGATAATGAAGCTTGCTGTAGCTACTTTTTACCTTCAACACTGTTAGATGATCCAGACGATTGGGAGTGTACGTGAACATGATTGTGCAAGTGATACGCGCGAAACATGTTCGTCTTGGGAAGCTGCGGAGACACATTTGATTTTTCATTCTGCTTCAAAGTCATATCGGAACGTGGCTGCAAACTCTGCTGGAAGCCTAATGTCTTGCATGAGGTTACATTCGGACAAATAGGTATTCCCGGCCTTTTGGTCGCATGCGGACGTCGTTTCTGTTTTAATGGAATTGTACAGAGAGCCTTAATGCCTGTTCAACTTTTTCAATTGTTATAGAAAAATGAAATTGATTCTTTCAAGTATGGAAAACTACCGATAGTAAATAATTTTGTTCATAACACACAAAGGGAGGGTTTGAACTTTGATAAATAATATAACTGTCCCAGAAAATCATATATATTGGTTATGGCATTCATTTTTGTTTGGCCGTTTAAGAAAAATCTAACATTCCACCTGAAATATTTTGTTGCAATTTTTTTTGGAAAAATCCTTTCAATTAAAATATAAAAATATTATAAACTTTATCTTATAATCATTATAAATAAGATTTAAGATTCATTTTTTAAGTACAAAACCATTTATGTGATGGCATTTACCATCGAAATGGTTAACTTTGATTAGAAATAATGAAACTGAAATAGGCTAGTATTTTTTAAAATTTTTTATTTGCAATGTTTAGAAGCGATGAACAATGGGAAAGAAAACGAAATAGAAGGATACCCTACGTTACCCTCAGTACATCTCGGACCAAGAATGTAAGGAATATTTGGACCGAGTTAACATGTTGCTTAAGGAAAATGTGATGTACTTGCATCCGTGTGTTCACCATGTCTTTTTACCATGCCTTTGAATGCATAAATTCATTGTATACAAGATGTGAAAAAAAAAAAAAAATTTCTGTTAGTGCTAGCACTTGGCCATTGAAGATTTCATTTTGAAAACCTTAAAGCATTTTAGAGCCGGTTTGGATGCCTGATTCTTTGGGTACTGTTTCTACAGATTCTATCCATCTTATCTAAAAATTTATATGGTTTTGACTGGTTCTACGAAATTTTACCTGTACACATCTTCAGATTGCACGTATCCAAACAGACCCTTATGGAATCCATAAAAATGTACTAATGAATCCAATCTTCCATTCATGCGTCATGCAATTTTTTACCAGTATCAAGAAGTCCTGTAAAACTTCTTGCATTTCTGAGTACATAAACGGTTTTCGACCCATTTTAGTAATATGGGAAAAAATTTCAATAAACCTTTGACTTTTTAAGCAATATCGAAATTTGCTACTGTTGTTTCCATGATTTATGGAAAGCCTTCCAAACTGTTTTTCTCTTTTTTACAAATTTTTACCCAAGATGTAACTAAAAAATCTTGATCATTCAAGACTGCAATGGGTGGTAACCTCTTAGCACAATTAGCACTTTGCATGCAACCATGGCCTTGCCACTTTGTTTCTGTCAAATAGGCCCATATTTTGTTTGCTGCCAAAACAAATATGATAAATAACCGGAGGCAGGGAATAATACAGTATTTCATGGACGATTACATGTTTGCATCTGATATTCGATAAATCAAATCTAATGCATAGTAACCTCATTCTGGAACAAGATACCATACCTTAAATCAGTGTTACTTAAGAGCTCATGTATCCGTTTTCATCACATGCATGTTTGGTAGTTGTAAAGTGCTTTCAATCAACGCAACTATTACCCAGAGCAACAAACCTCTAATGGTCAAAGCTCAGCAATTTCTCCAGAGAACTCATCTGGCAATTACAGTTCACAAACTCCAGTTTTTCACAAAATCAGTTTTTTATTTATATACAATCTTCAATGTCTGGAATGCTATCGCTTGTTGTGTTACACTTATTTTTGGCAGGTGCTTTTGTTGCCAAAACATCTACCACAAGTTGACCACAAGCACCACTTATGTCTTGCCCCATTTCCTGGCGGATTGTTGTTCTGATGTGATACACGGTCCTCAGCAGTTTTTGGAATGCCTTGACATTTTCCAGTGTGCTTGTTTTATATTTGCTGACAGTTCCAATAGGATTGAAAGGTATCAAATTTACAACCTACAATGAACAAATTCAACACTAATCACAATTAAATGCAGAATTGGAATTAAAAAAAAAATCTAAATAGCAATGTTAAGACAGACAGACAAAAAAAAGTTATTTCTGAGGAGTTCAGGTGTTCGATGTTGTGTCCAAAACAACGGTATGGAAGTTTTTATTCACATGCAATGTCATGAAATATCAAATATTCCTGTTCAGCACAATCTGTTTCACTATATTAAAATGTATGCCTTACACAACACATACCACATCATAACCGCTGAGCAACTCTCCCAAGAGATGCGCATGTGCTTCTTGATCATTTACTCCATCCAACATTATGTATTCAATCAGTATTTTACGTTTGCTACATAGAAACATAAATAAAATTATTGGCCATGGTTTTCAGACATTCTTGAGATATCAGATTACAATATCAAGGAAATATGAACAATAAATTTAAATAAGCAGGCATTCCTATTTAAATGTGATTCCTTCAAAGTCTCAAATTTCAGGATTCAAAAAAGAAATTGAAGTATACAACTTCTTAATAACTGAAATGATTGAGCTGATGCCATCAGCCGACAAACATACAAACAAAAGCTCCAGCCCATTATAGCATTCTAAAATTCTAAAATTCGATATTCAATTATTGTGATTTCACATATGGGTGGAATTTGTAAACTCCAACCTTAATGTAAGAGCGACATACCAGTGTTCTTGATAACTACGCAATGACTCCATAAGCTTTGTTAAAGGAAATGCACGTGCAGCTGGCATTATTTGACAACGAATATCTTGTAAAGGAGCATGAAGTGAAACTGCAAGATTAATATTTGGTAAATCATGCTTTAAATTATTAATTCCATGAATGATTCCCACCTGTCAAAATTTCAAAATTAGTTGCCAAGTTAATCGGCTAAGATTTTTTGTATAACAAAAAAAGTTGCAAGAGTATTATGGTAAGCAGTATAAAATATAAAATGGAAAACCGTCAAAACTGAAATGCAACATGAAAGTCGATTTGGGCTTTGAAATAACAAGACATCTTATCATCAATTTTCTCTTCATTAAAAACCTAGAACAAAAGAATACAGATTACCAATCAATTTTACGAACAAAACTTGAAAGATCGCAAACCGTAAAAACTCAAACAAATCATAAAGAGTACAAAAGATCAGGGACATTGTTTGACAAACAGGGGTCCTGTTATGTTTTAATTGGGAACAAAACACTTTGAAACGCTGATCAGTGAGGCATAGCTTCTTGGTAACGTATGTGACATCAACCCTACTAGTTTCAGGTGAAATATTTAGAAATTTAGCTATGCGTTAGGATAATAATTTGATCCACATGAAGGTGGGTAGCAGATGCCACACGTAATCAAGATATCCTAGTTGCAACCAAAACATGCCCGTACCCAAAAATCGGTATGAAATTGGAAAGCAGCTACTAAATAGAAACCTATACACAATAGCAATGATTAGCATCAAAGATCAAGTGAAATGGCAAAAGGCCAAGGGACTCCCAGAATGAGAGCTATTGGGTTGAAAGTAGCCCAAGAGACTTGAACAATAGGTGGGCTGTAATAAACAGCAATGAGGCACACTAGCAGATAATCATGTGCTGTGAATTCTATTAAGGATGACAACTTGAAGAGAGTTATTTGGAAGACCCATACTAAAGCATTCACTAGAATTTGTATAATCCGGTTTTTGTATTAGAATTAATGATTCTATAACATTATCCACTAATTATATGAAATACCATTCCCTCACTAAGTCGATGGTTAACTGAAATTCCTGCTTTCGTAGTTAACAAAACTTAAAACACTTGAACATGATAAAACATATTTGAATCATAAGTTCACAAGGTATAGTAGTTCATATATAATTAGTGGATAATGTAATGTTATAAAATCATAAATTCTAACACAAAAACCCAATTATTCAAATTCTATTCTATGCTTTAGTATGGTTAATTAAAACTCCTGCTTTTGTAATTAACAAAACTTTAACAATTAAACAGGATAAAACATTTATGAATCATAAGTTCAAGAATGTTTAGCAGGTCTAGCCCAATGCCCCATAAGATTGAAAATCACACAGCCTATGAAGAGAAGAAAATGTAAACGCTACAACAGTCTTTGGGCCGTGTAAACTTCCTACTGTGCCAAAGTTATTATCATATAATGGTCTTCTAAGTTGTCTTCTGCATGATAAAATTCAGAATAATGTGTTGTTATCAACAACAAAATCATGTTGGTTTTTTGAAATGGGCAGAGTGGGGAAGGGAGCAGGAGTGGGAGTGGGGGAGCGGGTGCTGGTGCATTTGCAGAGGGGACCGCGCATGCTGGAGCTGGAGCGGGAGATGTACAGAACAGTCCAGAGGGCACCGTCAGCTCTGAGGAAAGTGGGCCTATGCAGGAGGGTGGTCAACAAGGATCAGTTTGGGTTCTGCAGGAGGACCCAAGGACGTTGCGGAACGGCCCAGGGATAGGCGGGTCTCTTGGAGGGGGGTGGAAGCCAAGAGTGGGAGGAATTGATGCCTGTTACCAGCAGGAGGGTCACATATGACTACAGATGAAAGGCTGTTCTGAGGAAGGAAATCAAAGGATGGAACATAGCCTCATTGGGAAATTCATCTCCAAGGGTGTCAGGCCCAGCCTCAACCTCACTGCAAAGTGGGAACATACCATGTGGAAAATGGAGGAGGTTGGGGTTCAATGCCTATCAGGGGAACTGCTCCTATTTATTTTATGGACTATGGAGGAACAGGACCGGGTTCTGGCTGGGAGGCCCTAGTTCTATGGGGCATGTGGCCTTGCTTTGACCCCTTGGAGACCCGGGGTGCACAGAGAAGAAGATCTATTTGCTTGGGCACTAGTGTGGATTCGAACCTCCGGGATTTCATGGAAAATGTGGACGCCGGCGTTCCTCACAGCTTTTGCAGATTTCTTTGGAGATTTCATTACCTTAGACAGATCCACTAACTCCATGATGAGGATGGGTTTTGGTTTTGTGCATTTTTGTCTCTGGCGCCCCCTGTCGTCAAAAGACCTTGTCAAGGAGGTCTCATTGGAATTTCCTATTGGTGCAAACACCATCAAAATCGAATATGAAAATCTGGAGGAACCCAATCCCACGTTGCAGTTTGGGAGGGGTTGTGCGGTCTGTGAAAAGACTAGAAACTTGGCCATTGAATGCAAGGTGAAGCAAGGTTTGGGAGATGCAGCAAAGCCCAAGGGCATGCAAGGAAAAGGTTCGGGCTGGTTCCAAATCCAGAAGGGACAAGCGATGTTGGTTGCCACAAAAAAGGAGATGCCTCCACAGATGATGGAGGAGACACAACTGGATGGGCCTGAGCCGACCAAAGCATTAGAGATGAAAGGCAAGGTTGTGAACAGGGGAGCAGGAAGGGCTGTGGAGGAGGAAGTTACATAGCGGACCCCCTGCACACCAGCGGGGAACAAGAGTGGAGGGGACCTGTCAATGCCAGAGCTCCCACTGTTGGGGGATTGGGTGTTGGTTGTTCGCAAATCTTCCAGACCATCAATGTCGGAGGTCCACGGGGAGGTCATTCAAACCCCTAGATTGGCCAACCTCACAAACCCATTGCAAGAAGCAAGCAAACACAACTGGAAATAGATTTGGGAATTCAATGAACCCTAAGGGAGGCTTTTGGGAATTGATCATTGAGTTTCCCATGAAGATTCTTTCTTAGAATTGCAAGGACTGGGGTACACCCTACAAAAGAACTACCCTAAAAGACATTGGTGGGCGTGAGGGTTGTGACGTAGTCTATTTGCAAGAGATGAAGCTACAACAGTTGGAGTTTGGTTGGTTGCAATGGCAAGGTTGGAATGCATAGTTATTTCCTTGTAGTGGTAGAGTGGGTGGTAGAGTGGGGGGCCTTGCGATACTAGCCCAAACAACGTTGGTGCTAGTGGACGAGTCCCGCTAGAGCCAAATGGTACATTTGGCTCAAGAGGACCTTTGGCTCACAAACATATATGGGGCACAAAATTGGGAAGTTCCGGTATAGGAATTCCAGAGGCTGGCATTGGTGGTGCTAGACAAAAAGCGTTGGATTTTGATTGGAGATTTTAACCTGCATCTTTACACATGGAAAAAGATGGGAGGAAATAACAATATTCCCTCAAGCAGCCAAGAGTTGTTGGAGTTCCTCCAACAACATAGCCTGGTAGATATGGAAATAGAAGGCTGCAGTTTCTCTTGGAGCAACCAATGCAAAGGGATTGAGTGCATCTAGTTGAAGATTGACTGGGTGTGGGTGAGTACTAGTTTAGCACTTTAGTATAACATTCAGGTAATGAGCAAGGAGCGACAGGCATCTGACCATTGCTCCTTATTATGCAACCTGCATGTGGTGCGTGGTTTGGGCCCTTGGCCTGTTAGATTTGAGCGTACATAGCTTTCTAAACCATGGCTCAGGCTGCTTGTGCACAATATCTGGCAAGGGTACTCAGAAGAGGTGGACCCAAGGAACTTCATCAAGCACGACCTACGCACTCTCAAGGGCCAAATCAAGAATAACGCCACTGTGAATAAATATGGTTTTTGGACCTTCTTCTCCTAGTTACTGCACCAGCTCTCTGCTATGCAGGCAAGGCAGGAACAAGGTGAAGATCTACATGAAGAGGAACAAACACTACTGCGAGAATTGTAGGACCTCTCGCTGGAGGAGGTCTACTGGTGGCAACGTGCCAAAATCACATGACTTAGGGAGGGGGATAAAAATACCAAATTTTTCTTTGCGTTAGCAAAGGAGCGAGGACAGGAGAAGCACAAAATCAAGCTTGTTCAAGATGGGGTTGTCCTGGCAAATGAGGAGCAAGTCGCTAATACTGTGTGTCATTACTGGGGGAAGATCTGGTGAAGGAAAAATACTGGTCCAATTTTGGCGCACATACTGCAAGTGCTAGGATTGGTGGACAACCTGGCCTTGCTTCGCCTATTCACAGTGTAGGAGCTGGTCATCACAATGAGGACGATGAAGACTAACAAGGCACCTAGCCCTCACAGGTGGCCAATAGAGTTCTTCAAGGCACATATGGACCTCATGGGTGCAAATATCTTGTCAATCACATGCTCCATTGGTGGGAGGTAAGAAGCAAATTAAACTACTCACGCATTATTTTAATCCCCAAGATTCCGGTGCCATCATCTCCCATGCACTTTCAGTCGATTGGGGTCTGCAACACTCTCCTCAAACTGTTTACAAAGATGTTGGTACAACGCTTGGTGCCGCTCATGCCTCAACTTGTCAGGCAGAATTAAGCAAGCTTTGTGAAGGGTCTTCCTACAGGACCAGGTACTTTTGATGCAAGAAACAATGTTGCGGAAGGGCTTTGCGCTAGATTTCGTGTGCCTATGCATGCAAATTCAGTTGTCGGGACAGTACTCGTTCAACATTGGGGGCAGGTTTTGGGGTTTTGCCTCGCCTAGGCATGGCTTGCATCAAGGAGATCCCCTATCCCCCTTGCTCTTTATTTTGATCATGGATTTGCTGCAAGGGTACTGCAAGATAGAGGGGCTCTAAGGTGTGTTGGTAGTTGGGGTGCACTGCATCACAAAGCACTACGCCAATGACATGATTATCTTTGCATGTGCGGCCATCCTGTAGGCGATGACCCTTCAATGAGCACTGGAGCGGATGGAGGTAGAACTAGGACTTGTGGTCAAGCAAAGTCTGCACTGCACCTACTCAACATGGACACATAGGTGAGTTCCCAAATCTGTTAGGTCCTAGGTATCTTGCCTGGGACAACACAGGACTCCTACCTTGGGATGCCAATCTTTGACTGGCACAGGAGGTCAACATGGAACACACTGCTTCACAAATTAGAAACAAAGATGAAGCATTGGACAAACCGCTTTCTATCAAGAAAGGGCAAGCTAATCCTTGTGTCATCAATTTTAATGGTGATGGCAAGAATTACGGCTTCCATGGCACATTCGCCTGAGGGGGTGACCCAAAAAATCGATCAGATTATAAGGCGCTTTGTCTAGTCGAGAGGCAAAGGAGGAGGTAAATTGCACTTGGTCTACTAGGAAAATATCGCAAAGCCAAAAAATGCAAGAGGAATTGGTATCTTGAATTTTAAGACTGAGATTCTGCTGGGAATGCAAAGGCTTGTCAATAAATTGCTAGTGCCGAAGGGACAGCCTACCCAATGGGTTAGCATCATCCAAGGGAAATATTAGTTTTGGGAGGTTGGCTCAAGAGGATCGTAGTTCTGGAGAGCATTGTGCCAGCATGCTACTCAGATGAGGGTCTTTGTTCTGTTGGGCATGACTCCAAAGGAGGTTTATCTAACATTACTTTCTACCGACCCCTAGGTGGAATATTATATGGCAAGGTCAATTTCTTGAGAAAGTGAAGGTTTTCCTATGGTTGGTGGCTAATAGGGCGCTACCAGTGAGATGGCTCCTGCAAGAGAAAGGCTTGGAAATCGATCCTCAGTGCCCCCTCTACATGCAGAGTACAGAAACGACTCATCATTTTATTTCTCAATGTCCCTACATGCTTGACACCTGGTAGGCCGTGGGGCTACAATTGCCTGCGAGATTGGATGGGGATAAAAAGGAAACAACAATGCTGTGGATGACTTGGAAGCACCGAAATCACTTGATTTTCAAGGGGCAATGGCTGCCACCATCATCAGTTGTTGCCACTCAAGTTGAAGCTTTGGGAAGAGGCAACACACAATATGGGGCACCTATGTTATCAGTGGCCAACGGTGGCAGAATTTAGAGCTGACAAAGAGTTGTCAACACTAATATGACAAACCAAATGGGAGGACTTGTTGTCCCAATTGACAAAGTGCCAGATCTAGTGGATGATACCTTTTTCGAGCAATGGGTTGGGGAGGAAACAACATTTCAGGGAAGGAAGATTGTGTTGATGGAGGGGGTTGTGGCTGAGGCACTGGGTGTCCCGACGGATGGGGTGGTGCCCAACCAGTGCTCCATAGCTACAAGTATGTGCGTTAGTTCTTCCATGGCCCGACACCAAAAACAACCAACGGCCATGTCCCCTGGACGACACTACCGCTGCTATGGCAGAAGGCGGTGACCCTAGTTGACACATTTCTTGTGCAGTCTAGCATTGTGAAGGCGGTGACCCTAGTTGACACGTTTCTTGTGCAGTCTGGCACTGTGTCAAAGTTGCTGGGAGTACACTTCGCCTTCATGCACTACCTCAGAGGGAGTTTGAGGGTCAACATTCCGCATTTTCTCTTGTCGTCCCTGTGAAGACGATAGCTTGGACGACATACAAGGCTTATCATGGCTCTATGGTAGCATGCAACGGAGGCCCCGACAATGGTCCATATGGCGATTTTCCTTGTCTACCATCGGTGATGGCTCCGAGACGACCATCGCACTGACGTGTCTAGATCTGGGTTGCCTACGGCAAAAGGAGGGGGGGGGGGGGGGGGGGGGGGGNAAGGGAGGACTGAACAAGTGTGGATGAGGATAGAGGAGGTCAAACAAGTTTGCAAGGCAACGGGACACTAGGCCCATAAGGAGGAGACAGGTTTTTTAGGAGGGTTGGGATGTGTGTGAAGAGGCCCTCCAGAGGGCGATCAATTTGGCAACATAGCACAAGGAAGAATGGCAAAAGTTCTCCCGGTGGAACCAGCAAAGACAAGTGTTGATCATGTAGCTGTTGAGGTAGGACAACCCATGGCTGGGGGAGAAAATAGGCACATAGTTAGAATCAGAGGGTATGCAGCAAGAGGCGGTAGGAAGGTAGGATCGGGGGGTGGGGGGAGGGAGGAATGATGGGGGATCAAGTCGGGTGCCCTAATCATGTTTGGCTAGGGCTACAGCCTTTCGGGATGGGTCGCTACCTAGTGGAGTTTTTGTGGGTTGGGCCATTGGCTCGTTTCTTGTGCCACATGTGTTCTCTCTAGGTGTGCGGTGTACGATCTGTATGGCCCATTTGGAGGCCCTCTTGGTCTTTGGGTTTTCCGATTTTGGGGTTAGGTTTGGTTCCTTTGCATGGTGCCACTTGCAATGGTGGATCCTGCCATGTCAACACGTGGGATAGTGGTTGCCGGGTGCCACCTCTTCCCAATTTGTAAATATTTCATTACACTTTTAATAACAACCTAAACATTTCTCATAAAAAAAAAACAACAAAATCATGTTGATATTTTATGTTGAAAATAATATATATAGCATACAACCTCAATAAAAAATAAACAACGGCCAGATAAGAATAGTATCCACCTACTGTTGATATCGTGACATGCCTTGGTGACAACTGAAAGCAGGGCCCTGTAATTGTTCGCACTGCTTGAACAACTGACTTGTAATTGTTCAGAGGTTCTCCCATTCCCTGCAGAATATAAGATGAGCTAAAAGAATGTTAAAGTTGTTTGATCACCTTCACCTATTTATGAATTATAGAGAAAATGCTGATTAAGAAAAGAGTGGATAATGCTTATTAACAGTCAAAATGTTGCCTATTTTTTTGAAAAAGTTGGGAAAATGTCCATCATGCAAAAAAGACCTTTTCCTGATGTTCTTAAAGGCAAATCTGAAAAGGTCACTAAAATCTGAATCACAGTCCTACCGTATTCAAAGGAAACCCACTCTTAAAGGCTACAATTTGGAGGACAAAATCTATAGTAATAGGTTTTGTTGATGCAAATTTATTGCTGATTTCAATATTAGGCAATATACAATACGATATACATTTACCTTTCACGGAGCTAGTGTAGTTGGTTGTCAAGGTTCGAATCATTGATATCTTCATGAAAGACAGGTTGAATATGTAGCACTGGCAGAAGCTTGTAAAAACATGTTGTGGCTTTGCAGCTTTCTAAGGTCTGAGTATGAAACAAAAGGATTATCATGTATTTTCTGATAACCAAAGTGCTATCTTTTTTTAGCAGACCTCATTTTGTTGGGATAAGGCTGGGGTGATGATGACAATGAAAGTGCTATTTTTTGGCTAAAAATCTAACTTATCATGAATATCACAATAAATACAGAAGATTGAGCTTTTATAAAGCCCTTTTATAAAAGGGTTTTATTTTTCACTTTTTAAAAATGCAATGTTCCTTCTAATATTTTAGAGTTACTTTTGTAATATAAACAATTGTACCATTGACACAATGTTATAGAGGGAAACTAAAACTTTTTGGAGGTATGTAGAAAGGTAATCTAGAAGATTCCAAAGTAAGGCATATGGTAATTAGGTTTGAATGCTAGTGAGACACCTGTTGGGCTTGGGTTCTTCTTGTACTTTCATATTGTTTGTATCCTGGTTGCATTAGTACAATATCTCTGCATTGCTTTCTTGTGATTTTCCCACAGTAATTCCTTATTTCTCATTTTATTTTCTTTACATTTTCCATTATTTCAGTTTCCACCAATATTCTACAACAATATAAACAATCACAAAAAACAGCTGCAACATCCTTTTTCGTTTGTAACTGTCAACCATATCAAATTGTTAAACAAAGTTTCTATGCGGATGTACCATGAAAACCACATTACGAATAGGGGCCACTCGAACTGCATGAACAAGCTGCTCCACTATCTCTCCAGCTGAAAGATTGCTCTTAAAACCCATAGTTCCAGTAGCACAGAAATTGCAACCCATTTTGCAGCCAACCTAATAATTTTCATTCAGTTAATCATAACCTTCTGGTCATAGAAATGTTTGCATTAAATTTAAGTACCACTTTGTATTCATTACTCGATAGAATCTTTGGAATTTGACACAAATGTTACCTGTGATGATATACAGAGTGTCGCCCTTAAACCCCCAGGCCTTGGCTTACCAGCATAACTTCCTAATCTTGTATCATACACCATAATCACAGCTTCAACAAAAAGACCTTTCTGGTAGTAACAAACATGTTAGCAAACAATGTTGCAATTATATATATGAAATGTAATGCAAACAAGCATTAATGTGCAACCAAAAACCCATTAATTAAAAATAAAAAAATTAATGTTTACATTCAGAATAATATAGGATATTTCAAGAAATTAAATTAAGATGAATTTGCACGTCATCTTGTATAGGCTTGAACTTTGGATTTTGGATTTGAACTAAAGCAAGGTAGTTTTTAGGTTTTGTGATATGCTTTCATGGTTTTGTGGTAAGGGTTGTGTTTCCTCACCAGCAGGCCATGGGTTCAGATCGATCTGTGCCACATGGAAAAACGCTTTCAATGTATCTTCTGGTAGGTGTCAGGCACAGCATTCAAGTATAAAAATATCCATAAATTCTAAGAAAAAGGTGCGAACAAATTAGTGAGATAAAGAGAGAGAGGATTACATCTACCACAAAAATTAAATCACAAGTTTCTAAAAGCATGGAAACTATTGCCAGAGAGCTTACCAATTTCATGTATCTAACTCAAAGTAAAACTTTTACACATTAGAATATGCACTCATTATGTACATGAACTGAATAACTTATTTATAACAGAGAAAGTAGTTTATTGACAATTATGTACTGACAATTACAAAATAATTCATTACAATTTGGATAGGAAAAACTAGTTGTTATATCCTTACAAAGTTAAAGCGTTATCATTTCACTATATTTGAGAATGTCAGGAACACTGAAACAATAAATAAGCTACATGTCAATGACTTTAACAAGGAATAAAGCTAAATAGATAGATACAAATAGATAGCTAAATTTTCTGGTAAAGAACAAATATATCAATTGTGTAATTAAAATAGCATTGAATATAAAATCCACATTATTGTACATTTTCCTAAATGTAAGTACATAAGACACAAGTAGTCCAAACTCTTAGCAGTTTTCTTGATGATATTTTCAAAACTTATAGCAAGTATGTTTCCACTATTCAATTATAGAATCTATCTTTATTTTTCATGAAAATATAATATCTGTCCAATAGATCCCATGGGTCTTCGGATGTACTAAAGCTTCCTTTCATTTCATAATTCAAATATCAACATCATCACCATCCTAACTTTGTCCCAACAAAAAGAGGTCAGCCATATGAGTTCTTTCTCACCAGTCACCTCTATGAAGAGCTATGCTTATTTGTGAAAAAAGAGATGAAATGAAATAGTTCTCTTTATTAAAGTTTATGAAAGATTGCATACAAGGATTTATAGACCAGCCTTATTCCGTATTTCAGGAAACAAACTAAAAAAGAAAACCAATCTTCTAGAAATCAGAAACGATAAAAATGGAAGCTATAAATCAGGGGAAAAAACTCCACAAAAACTGCAATTAATCCCAAAAAATCAGGAATTTACTTAGTCTTTCCAACACTCCCTCTCAAGCTGGAGAATAGATATCTATCATTCCCAGCTTGCAAACTAAAAACTCAAAACTTGGTTTTGATAATGCTTTGGTGAGGATATTGGCCTCTTGATCCTTGGTAGGAATGTAAGCTAGGCTGATTGCTCTCAAGTCAATCTCATGCTTGATAAAGCTTCTATCTATTCTAACATGCTTCATTCGATCATGTTGAACTGGGTTGTGGACAATGCTTATTGCTGATTTAATGTCATTGTAGAGCTTCATAGGAGCTGAGAATGAAATTTTTAGATCCTTTAAAAGTCTCTCAATCCAAATAAGCTTGCACACTCCTTGGCAATCGCCCGGTACTCTGCTTTAGTGCTGCTTCTTGCTACAACTGACTGTTTCTTACTCCATATCACAAGATTTCCCCATAATTTCACACAGTATCCAATTGTAGATTTGCTATCTTCCATTGATCCAGCCCAATTTGCATTAGCAAAGCCTTCCACCTCTTGAGATTCACCTTTCTTGAACAAGAGTCCCTTGCTAGGAGATCCCTTTAGATATCTTTGTACATGATTGGCTGCCTCTAGATGTCAATTTGTAGGTAAATGCATAAATTGACTAATCACACTCACACTATAAGCAATGTCAGGTCTAGTAAGTGAAAGGTAGATCAGTTTTCCTACCAGACGTTAATACTGCTCACGGTCAACTGGGGAATCATTATTTGTAACCTTTTGTTTCCAATTCCTTTCCAATGGTGTGCTAGCCGATTTACAACCTATTTTTCCTATCTCCTTAAGCAAATCAAGAACATACTTTCTTTGGGTAACAAAGATCCCTTGTTTGCTTCTAGCAATCTCCATACCAAGAAAATACCTAAGGATCCCAAGGTCATTGACTTGAAATTCATTCTTTAGTTTAGTCTTCAACTCTGAAATCTCTAGGTGGTCACCACTGGTAATCACAATATCATCCACATACACAATGAGAATGGACTTCTTCCCACTCGATGATTGCTTAGTGAAGATTGTATGATTGGCCTGCCCTTGGGTGTATCCAAAACTCTACAATGCTGAGCTAAATCTTGTGAACCAAGCTCTAGGAGACCGTTTCAAACCATACCAAGACTTCTTAAGTTTGCACACTTTGTTGCTTCCCATCTCAAATCCTGGTGGCATTTTCATAAACACTTCCTCCTCCAAATTTCCATTCAAAAAAGCATTCTTTACAGCCATTTGGTAAAGATCCCATTCAAGATTTACGGCAAGTGACAACAATACCTTGATTGAGTTCATCTTGGCAACAGGGACAAATGTTTCTTCATAGTCAATACCAAAAGTCTGGGTGTATGCTTGAGCAACCAAGCAAGCTTTATACCTCTCTATCTCCCCATTAGCCCTAAACTTCACAGTGAATATCCACTTGCAACCAACAACTTTCTTTCCGCTAGGAAGATCAACTACCTCCCACGTTCCATTCTCTCGAAGTGCTCTTATCTCTTCTTCAACAACTGCTCTCCAATTTGGATTCTAAAGGGCTCTTTGAATATCTTTTGGAATCTCCACACTGTTGAGGCTAGTAACAAATGCTTGTAATGATGAGACAAATTTGAGTAGGTTAGCTGCTGAGAGATGGGATGTTGGGTACAAGTTCAAACATCTTTCCTAAAGCAATAGGAAGATCCAAATCGTTAGGTAACACCATACCTTCTTCCATGGTTTCAAGATCCTCCCTTGGTTTAGATAGTTGCACAGTGTGGGGAGTCTCTAGTCTCCTTGAATAAACCATAATTGGTTTGGAGGTGCTTGATTCTCCTCCTTGATTCAATTTGTGATCACATTGATTTGAAGGGATTTGTTCAGTATGAGGATTGTCTAGGTTGGTTGGAGGTGGAGACTCGAATGAAGAACGAGACTCAGATGGAATAGATATAGGAAGTGAGATAGAGGGATCCCAATGGTCATCTTCACTCATCATCTCCCCTTGAAGAGAACTACTGGGATAAAACATTTGATCTTCCAAAAAAGTTACATCATAAGAGACAAAGAATTTTCTGGAAGAGGGGTGAAAGCATCTATATCCCTTTTCATATGGAGAGTAGCCAATAAAGACACACTTAAAGGATTTGGGATCAAGTTTAGTTTTGTGGGTGATGATTATAGACATTTGCAATGCAACCAAACACTCTAGGAGAAAGAGAGTTAAAAATACGAACATGAGGATATGTATCAAGTAGACAACGGAGAGGAGTTTGAAGATTTAGAGTTTTGGATGGCATTCTATTTATAAGATAGGCTGCAATTAACACTGCTTCTCCCCAAAAAGAGTTTGGAACATGACTAGTGAACATAAGAGCTTTGGCTACCTCTAGTAAATGTTTATTTTTCCTCTTTGCCACTCCATTCTATTGAGGGGTGTAGGTACAAGAACTTTGATGAAACACTCCATTATCATTTAGGTATTGTGTCAAGTCATTTGTGAAATACTATATACTATTGTCAATTCTCAAAATTTGGATATTGGTTTGGAAGACATTTGAGATATGTTTGTGAAACTGTTTAACAATGGATTTAGTTTCTGATATTTCTCTCATGAGATAAACCCAACACACCCTTGTATGATCATCAATAAACGTGATAAACCACTTAGAGCCCAGGAGAGTGGATTGACAAGCAAGACCCCTTATGTCACTGTGTATAAGATGAAATGGCTTTGACACTTGATATGTATGAGAAGGATAATTTTTTCTAGTTTGTTTTGCACCAATACAATGTTCACATTGAAAATTTGAAGGATTTTTATTGATAAACAAAGTTGGATACAAAGATTTGAGATAAACTAAACTAGGGTGACCAAGGCGTATGTGCTAGAGCATTATTTCTGAACTAGACAAGGTTGAAAGAGAGATGTTTTCACAAGATTGAATTTTTGAAGAAGAACCAACACCATTGAAAATGTAGAGACCATGTTTCTCCTCAGCACTACCAGTCATCCTCCCCAAATGTAATGAACCACTTCTCCTTGATTTTTTGCATTAATGATTGTAATAGTCTTTTGGTGTGTTTGTGTGCATGTTTTGTTGACAAGTTGTGTGTGTGCTTTGGTGGAAAAGGCTAATTGGAATAGTAATAAATTTGTTGACCATATATTTATATGTATTATGATTAAATGTTTAAATACTTTATGCATAAGAAATATGATTTAAAATACATGCTGGGAATGTTTTAGAATAATAATAATAAATGATATATGGGAAAACAAAATATTTTCCATTCTATTTCAACAAAGATGCTAAGAAACAGAGGACAATGCTCTAAGGTGTGCCTCAAAAGCTAAAACAGGTATGTTGAGATGCAAATGAATGCTCATATTGAGGAACTTGACCTATAAATCAAGTTGGAGGAACCTGACATATGAATCAAGTTGGAGGAACCTGACCCATGAATCAAGGATACTTTGTGCAAATACTGTAGCTTTATATTTTATTTTATCTAAATGTGATAAATTGCTGTTTTTAGTTTAAAATAGTAGAGTATAAGTACCCTCGCCATTACTGTAGAAAGGTCACATGATGACCTTTCAGGGCTCATAAGACGATGGAAAAAATTCACATCGCTGATGACCAGAAAAGAAGGTGCCTTATTTGATTCTATATCTTGAACTGCCCTTATCATGAATCTATTTGAAAACACTTTCCTTGCATCTTATGACAATTCTGAATGATAAAGAGATAGATATTATACCAGAATGTTTTGTAATTATCAAGAGGAATTGAACCTGAGATCTAGCAAAATCTGAATTCTGAAATATCAGAAATTGTTGATTTAGGAATTGAACTTGCAACCTATGAATACACATATTTTATTGATTTTATTATAGTGAGCATGAAGAGAATTGAACTCACAATCCATTGCTGAAGAGAGAGAGATATATATATATAACTTTAAAAAGAAAGAAAGAAATACAAACAGTCCCCAACTAGTCAGTTATAAGAAACCAAAAAAAAGAATATGAACAGTCCCAACAAGTCAGTTACAAGAAACCATTCATTATCCCTTATTCCACCTACAAATAGGAAGAGGAGAAGAGGGGGAAAAAAGGATACGCACAAGGCAAAAGTAACTATGCAGAACACAAAAAAAGTAAGGATACATCAACAAGGAGTGTGGCTGCAAAGGGAGAGAAGACTGTCGCTGTTACAAAAGATAGCAAAGATAAAGAAAACAAGTGCGGCATAGCAATCCAATGTTCGGATAATTCCTCCTAGTAAGCAAGATATCTAAGCAAGGAGGTAAAATGATCCATCTTTGTTATGTTTGATAATGGCTAGCAAGGGCTGATTTTCTCAAACTTTTCTCTTTTTGCTTGTCTAACCACCTTCACAATGCTTGTATGAGAATATCAAGATTGTTGTTGTAAGCTTAGACTTATTTTTTGGATCTCTCCGCCTGTCCTCTACACTCTCATACCTAAATGACTTGGATGAGAGTTGTTTTTGTAACGATTCAGAAACACCCATAACAATTTGGGGCATTTTTGGCAAAGGATTGCCAATAGGGACAATGGATCCTTGATGTGAGGATTGGTACCACCGGCAAAAAGCAAGAGTATCCTTGGGCCCATTGATAATTGTGAATTGTTGAATTTTTGGATTTTGGTTGGAATTCGATTGATAAACCCTCCCCTTTTGAATGCATAAATCTTGGATCTGAATCTTGAATTATACTTTTTTTTCCTTATACCTTCTCAAGTCTGATTTTAATATCTTTCTATAAGTTAATGGAGCGGGAGGAAACCTAGGATGTTAATTTATGGTTGTGATCTATCTATTCTATGCTATTGAACATATGAATTTCCTGATTAAATGATTACTGGTAAAATGGTTACAAGAGTTAAATTCAAATCTTGTTTTTGTGTGTGGCTGGAAATTATAAAATATTATTACGTGATTGAACAAATATGAGATTATTAATTTATCTGCTTATGTGGTCATTACTTTGGTTTTCAAATGTGCAAATGATCTTGATTAAATATTTCTTTTTGGGTTGAATAATAAAAATTTTGATTTTTTTTAATCTGATGAATCTCGCACAAATATTTTACTATGTCAATTTCTTTTTAAACTTATCTCTTAATTCTTAAATTAATATTAATTGACCTATTTTTGAGCTAGATCTAGGTGTTATCGATCTCGTTTTAATTTTATAGGATAACGTTAGTGTGATGGTTGTAGAAAGGAAGCCACCTGGGCATTTTCTTATTTGAACTTTCTTCTTTTTAGGGGGCTTCGGGTGCCAACTCTTGCTCCCTGAGTGGGTGTTACACCAAAGATAGGTCCTAGAACACATAGAGAGAAGGGAAAAATGTTACTGCACAATTTTGATCCTTTAACAATTTGCTAATAGAGAGGAGGTTATACTTTAACTCTGGAACATAGTAAATAGATCTTAAATTCATCCCAGAAATATCAATTGACCCACAACCTACTACTCTTGACATAGTACCATTAGCTACAGTGATCTTAATGTCATCATGACACTCCCTTAATTCCAAGAATAAACTCTTGTTTCCAGACATGTGATCTGAAGCACATGTGTCAACAATCCACTTATCATTTACATGGCAATGTGTAAAACATGAAGTACTTAGATTACCTCTATGTGCAAGTAAGGCTATGGGAGTCTTTGATGATGTGGCAGCCTCCTTGAGTAGGTTGGGATTGCTTAATACTGAGGCTATAGATAAGCTTTGTTTATCTATCAAAGATTTGGAAGAATAATTTTTTCGGCCATTTAACTTGGCTCCAATGCCATGCACAAAGAGATGAAATGAAATAGTTCTCTTTATTGAAGTTTATGAAAGATTGCATACAAGGATTTATAAACCAGCCTTATTCCGTATTTCAGGAAACAAACTAAAAAAGAAAACCAATCTCCTAGAAATCAGAAATGATAAAAACAAATGCTATAAATTAGGGAAGAAAACTCCACAAAAACTGCAATTAATGCCACAAAATCAAGAATTTACTTGGTCCACAAAATCAGGAATTTACTCAATCTTTCCAACAATTTGTAATTTCTTTAAATTATTTTTAGTCATTTTTCCTATGTCTTTTTTATGTTCTTTTCAATGGCTTTACTAAAATAGTAACGTAGTAACCTTTTTTTGGTAAAATCGTTATTTGATCTTCTTTGCACATGTCCAAACCATCTACGATGGCATTTATGTAACTTGTCTAAAATAGAATCCACTCCAAGTCCTCTAATGTCTATTGCATAGTTTATATCTTCTAGTATCATTCAACATCTATTTAAGCATTCGCAATTCTATCACAATGATTTACAGTTCATGCCCCTTTTAAATAATTCAAATATAAATTCATTATTTAAAAAGTTTTTACGAACCTCTCAATATCTAGATGTGATTTGCCTTTTAACTTAATTTGAAAATCCATTGGTTGTCATCCTTAAAAGCTAAATTTTTTCTTCCCAATTATCTCATCAATTTATGAGTGGTTTAGATAATAGTATGATGTCTCTTATACATTATCCCACATTTTATCAATCTGGGCTTAACATATGATTTATGACATGCATCAGGATTTGTGCTACATTCATATAAGTTGTATAGCTATTACTAGAGGGCCTGCAGTTATGTATAGAAATATGTATTATAATTTTCATTTTGGAGTACCAATGTGCAAATAGTATATTCTTTGAAATATTTCGGTCTCATTTATATGAAAAATTACAAGTGGGGAAAATGTGTCAAAGAAAGAACAATAGGAAGTTTCAAGGCTTTGTATGCTTTCAAAAACAAGTGTAATGATTTTGGACTTTAGGCTTGGAAAGTCAAAAAATAAATTTTCTAGACTATCATCTATCGTACTGTATTATATGGATGTGTTGTTTGGGAACTTGGACCTAATGCTAAACTTTGGATCTATTTTAATATATGCCTTCACTTGGTGACTTTAATATACCAGGACCTATTCTTAGTTGGAAGTGTAATCGTAACTCTGAATTTGATGATAATTGTGCTTCACAATAGTTTCTATAATTATGAGTATCATAAGTCATGAGCAACGAGATACCCCTACACTCAACCATACAAATACAAGCATGTATGCGTGATCTGGTCGAACTCTGTGGACAAACTAGTTATGGCACCTAGACAGTTATACATTGATCGCAGTTTGTTGTCTTCCCATCTAGACTAGTATTTGCTTGTCATGTATGGTTTAGTCTAGAGTGAGGTGTATGATGCGGTTTCTACCACTATGCTACTCCTAAGGACAACTAGAAATAATTGAATTAGGCTAGCCTAAGTGCGATAAGCATCAATCCCTAATCATTTGTACGCATCTTAAACTTTGTGTACTACTTCTGGGATTACCAAATGTACATCACTCGAAACACTACTTGATACGCTACTGAGTTACCACGTAGTTACACTTAAATGTTTGTGATTAAGACATCCTCATTTTGCGTTAACATTAAGAATAGTAAATGACAATAAAAGGAATATTAACTAAGAAAACAACAATAAATAATAAATAATTAAAATAAATTACAAGTTAAGTAAATGCTGCAATGATGGAGTAATCTCAATCTTTATTGCCAATTGTGTGTGTGTCCAAGTACATCACACTTGAATAAAGGTTCCGTACAATTACAAGCATCACACTACGAGCATGCACTTGGGAAAAGAACTAAAAACTAATTGAAAACTGACAAAAGACTTGACCCCAAAAGACTCAAGACTCTCTTTCTCTCGTTGTGTGCCTGAGTGCTATATTTATAGGCTAACACAAGAATCACAATATCATGTATACGATATTGTGTCCAAGCTACGATATCATGTACCCAATATCGGGGCCTAGCAAACTGCAATTCATCATACCCCCATGACTGAATAAAAACTTGTCCTTGAGTCAAACAAAATGAGGAACAAATTCATTTGATTACAACAATGGATAGGTATGGGTTTATTGAATGACTATGGATTATTTCATGCCGTAGTGTGGAACTAGACAAAACAAAATCTGGACACCAACACAAAATATAAAATTTTTCGGAACTCATGTGGTTCTTGGTGGCGGTGGCTTCTCCATGGGCTTCTTTCCTTTATCCTGTGCTCCAAGCTTCTAAAATGGATACTTCTGAAGGAGCACCTGAAGTTTTTCCTCCTCTGTCCAAGGATTATGTGTCATCCATGCTAATGTTCCAATGTTTAATAGAGTCAACATTTCCCATGGGCATGACAATTGCCAGAACATCTAATTGGCTTTGACATACCATGCCGCAAATAACTACCGTTCTTCTTCATAGGCTCTGGCTTTGCCTCTGAATTTTTGATAATCCGTAAGCCGTCAAGCCAATTCTGCTGCTACATCTTTTTGGCCTTGGTAGCTAACTTTACCACCTCTAGTTCAAAGTTTGCTACCTTTAGTCTTTGCAATGTCTTCTTGTGTTCCACAAACTCTATCTCATGTTTGGCATAGGTGGCAGCTACTTGCTTTTCTAGCTCAGTTCTTGGGTGCCCTACTGTTAACATGGCCAAGTTGGCGTACCGTAGATTTGCCAACTCCATGTATTCTGTAAGATCCTGGATCTGCAACTCCCGACTTTTTAATTCTACTTGATTGACGAAGGCATAAGTATCTAGTATGGCTCGCCAATCAGTATGTTGAGCACTGAAAGAATTAATGTGGTCCTTAGCCATACAGATCTCTTTTTCGATGATCTCCTTATACATCTCCACCTGATCACCGAGGTGTTCCTTTAATTTTTCATGTCGCCTAGCCTCATTTTGCCACGCGCTTATTTCAATGGTTGTCTTCTGCCAAATGGCGCGTACCTCCTCCATTGAGAGGGTTCTGTTCTCTCTGGCTAAGTGACTTATATCTTGGTTGACTCTTATTAGTTGTTCTCACATTTGTTGGAAACTTTTCTTGAGAACATTCTTCTATTTTTCAACTGTCGTCAACCGAAGATTTTCGGCAACACGGAGCTTATTCACTTCTTATAAGGCATTGAGAGCTTTCACATGTGCATGTGTCTGAGCTTGTGCTTTCGAAACATCCCAATCAGCCTTCTCTTTTTCCATTGCCACCCTTTTATTCTCCATTAACAATTTATTTAACTGCTTTGTCCTGAATGATTCTAACTAATCGGTTGGAACAAGTTGGGATGGATCCCGCTGTTCAGCTTATAGGGCAACGAACTTTTCTTGGAGTCTCCTCAACTCATCTTCTGCATGTTCAGCCCTAACTTCAACCATGATCAACTTCCCTTTAGTGGAAATGAGGTCTAACTGTGCCACTGTGACATCTTGGGGGATGTCAAACAAGGACATTGTTACTTGTCTTGTTTGTAGCAAGCGATCCAAAGCATCTTCATGTTCCGTAGAAGTCATTGAGATACTAATCAGAACTTGAGCATCACATGCTCCTGTGAAATCTGCTAATGGCACAACAAAGATGTTAAATGATTCTTTGATGTGGTCCACGACCACCTTTGCTACTTCAGTTGCATCCTAGTGTTGCATGACCACCACAGTGGCACCTTCACCAGTTTCTAATTGTACTTGGAATGATGCAACATTTCCAAAGATTTGTTGTGACCAATGCAATTTCCCTCCTCTTGTTTGAATTGAGACCTCACCTCTTGCAGGATTGATTGATATGGTGGGTTGTACAGCATCATCGATCACCTTGAAAAGATTGGCCTCATCCCTACTTCCCCAACTGATCGTATCTATGATGACCCTGAGATGGCTCATTGATGATTGGTAATCTTACGGCAATGGTGGTGGTTGCTGGTCCTATTGACCTGTGGGCTATGTGCTAGGCCCTGGTTCATGTTGTTGGCTAAGCCTTGTGTCTGGAAGTTGGCTAGGCCTTGCTATTTGAGGTGCAATCGGCCCAACCATCTGTTCTTGTTCAGGCTCCAATGTCTCACTAACATCTTTTCTCGATGCTGGTGGCTTAAGTAATTTAGCATATGAAGCATTTTGAGCTTTTATGTGGACATCATTAGTGTACCCCAAAATTCCAGCACGTTGGCACAGCTTCCTAATTAGACACAGAAAGGACAATGTGAACTTTCCTATCTTCCGTTCTTCAAACCACCTTAATATCTCTGTTAAATATAGATGGGGCAAATTGGCATCAACCTTGCCCATCAAAATTGCACTTCCTCTGGCCGCATAGGTAGAAATTTTGTTTAACCCCTTCATTGAAAAAATGTGATAGATGCCAATTTTAAAGTAAATTCTCTCTTCAAGAGTTAACTCTCCATGTCTTGTCTTTTTTGCCGTACGCCCTTTTTAACCACATCTTTCTTACATCTGCATCAAAGTGAGTGGACAAATGAGTAACTTTAGGCCTTGTATTTGGAAGATTCAGAACTTCCGCAATGGCCTTTGTGGATAAATCAACTGAAATTCCACCAATATCAACGATGGTGCCCTCTTCTTTATTGTGCCAAAATTGATAGGTTTCACCCAAATATCAATCTCCATTTTCCAAAAGGATAGGCCATAGTGGAGATCCCTTAAATAAATCCTTAATTGGTTTAAGGGAAAATTTGGTAAAAGACCCAAAATTAAGTTCCACAATCACTGCAATAGATGTGGATCTTTCCTGAATGGCTTGAACACATTTTGGGGACAATGTGAGGTGTTGTCCTTATTCTGGTGCCCTGACCTCTCCACCTTCGGCTTGACCAAATTGTGTAGTAACAGGGGTTTCTTGATGGATGTTGAACGATTGTGCCTCCTGTTCTACATGTTCCACATGAGGTCCTTGGCCTCTGCCTCTTCTCAAGCATTTGGCTACACCTTGAAAAGGTCCTCTCTATTGTCCTCATTTAGGGACCATCTATAATCACACAAAGATCGATTGTTAATAAGGCTATTTAAAGAAATTCAATTATCCCATACCTTACTCATTACCTTTAATAAAGGTTCAATTCTTTGTTTATTGTGATTTCAAAGTTAGTTTCAAGGAAGTTCTCCTAAAAAGTTTTAATGTCAGGCCTGATCTGCTCAGGCAACTCCTATAATAATTTAAATGATTTGGGTGAAGGAAGAAAAGTAGTTTGGCATGAGTTTTTAATATTTCCTAGGAGTACTTACCCCTATGATATCCTTCAAGCGATAGCAAATTTCGAAAAAGTTATGTGCAAATTCTATCATACCCCTCCCCCACGACTAAGTTAAACACTCCGAGTTTAATTAGGCTTGATCAGAAAAGAAATCAGAGTGTTAACAAGTGAAATATTGACGGTTGAATTTAGTCTCTCAAATCACTAAAAATCGTGGAAGAAAATTTGAATAACTCCCCCCGCATCAACTGTTGAAAATGACTTCTGTAGCATACAAGGGCCCCATATATATAGTTTTTATAGACGCGATAACGCGTACCTGATAGCGTGTACCCAATATCACGTCGGACCTCATACCAAGTACCCGATATCGCGTCCTATCCAAGATAGGATACTTAGTAAAATTAATGATTTTTCAAATTTTTACGACCAAAAATGAATGATTTGAGGTAGATTTGAAAAGTCTAGGGTAATGTCAAGTGGAAATTAAGGCACCAAAAGTGTAATGGAGTGGAGTTATACAATGAAGTTCTTTGAAAAGGGGGAAGAAAAAGTACATGTAGTGGTTCTAATGAATGTTCAATTAAAATGATGACAAAGAAAGGAATAGATTCGGCAATGGAGTACTTGAAGGGTAGAAGATAATGTGGTGGTGTGCAACAAGTACAAATTACAAAAGTCATGGAAGTGGATCCTCCCCAAAGCAAGTTCCAACCTATCATGCCCTTGTGTAACCACGCCTTAAAATGTCCGTAGGCACTAGAAAGGTTAAATGCAATCTGCACCTATGCAACAAAACACACACATGTTAAATACCACCACTATGAGGTATGAATTCGATGCCACACAAGACACAAGTTAGAAACACCTGGACGGTGAGGTGAGACGAATTACAGAAAAGATCGCAGAGATCAGGATGTGAGGTAACTTACCCTAGGCACAATGAATCCTAAGTGTTGTGCATGATTAAAGTACCATTACCTTTTCGCTCCAAGATCAAAACCAAGTCCATACCTCTGATTAATGACATTGCATTGTTTCATCTCAATGATAGACAACCATACGAGCATCATGACAGCAAGGTGTATGATCACTTGACGTTTTGTGCAAGGAAGGAGTGATTCAAATTTGTTTGCGGCACATTTTTCTTGAGTTTTTTTTTTTTTTTTGGTTTCTCTTCTTTCTTTTTCTCTTTCGCTTTCTTTTTCTTTTCTTTTTTTTTCTTCCAGCCACTCTTGCACTTGGTCTTCCCCAAAGGTGATCCAGAGAAGCCACCAACCTTCAAGCATGGGTACATGTCTTTCCAATGGGACCCTCCAGAACAGCATTGAGTTTCTTTATTGAGTGCCTTTATTACAACTCTTACTCCCATTGTTCATTAGATCTACAAGGATTTTAGTACAACCCAGCTGCACAATAGCACATACAGATGTCACCAAAGAGAATCCACAAGTCCCCTTGATGTCACACCCTTGCCATTTCCTTTTGGTTTGTCACTCTTCGCTCTAGGTATAATGAGTACAAAGTTACTTTAAGTTTTAATCATAACAAGAATATCATCGTCCCCAAAGCAAGAACCTTTTATTAATAGAATGGGTGGATGGATGTTGTAGGCTCACTGTCCAAATAATTAGTTACTTGTGACTCAATAGCATAGAACAACACCCCAACCAACCAATTACATGAGTATTTTATTCACAAATGAGATTACCTACAAAAAGATAAAACGACAAATTGAAAAACGAGAAATTAGAAAACAAAAAATTGTAAAACCAAAGAAAAGAAAAAATATTTACTAATTCTGCTTGTTAGAATGGGGAATATCCCCCATAACTAAACCTTTGATCATGGCAAAAATTAATAAATGAAAAGTTAGGATCTATGCATGTTGAAAATATTGGGGTCCAGTTATATCCAAACTACTAGGTGTCTTTTGGTGTAGTGGCAAGAATGTACCCAAATTGGGGTTCACACACTTGACTAAAGTAGGCATAGCAGGGCAGATTATAAGTTGTGGTCATGTGATAAGAAGCTAACCCACTATGGCACCCGTGACCATAAGATAGTATGCAAGGATCGATATGTCTCCCCATGTTGTTATATTCATTGGGCCACGTGGTTGTTGGAGTGTTAATTGGTGGCTTGGATAAGGTAACAGGAGGTGTTAAGTTTGTAGAGGAAGGTGCATCACAATGTTGAGCTTGTGCTAACTTGGAAAATGCAGTGGTTTCAAAACCGTGCTATCTCTTTCTACGACCATGCCTAAAGAAAGGATGCTTCCGACGTTGTGGAGGACTCCCACTGCTATTAATAGTAGTAGCACAAGTAATGTTCGTTGGTTGGTGTTGTGGTGCAAAACCTTTTGGTACAATTGGTGGTGATGTAGAAGGAGGTGAAAGATGAGAATATTGAGAGTATGAGAAGTGTAAGGAACATGAGGTAGTAATCCAATGGAAGAGGACATGGGTTGATGATACTCGAAAAAATGATAACAATGAGGTGAAGTAGAGGATGTTGATCCAGTTGGAGAAACAGGGTGTTGAACATAATAAGCACTTGGTTTCGGGTGATACGAAGGGTGTGGCCAGTTTGGCGATGGCCTCCCCCATGACTGGGAGTTTTGCCACTATAGTTGAACACGGTACTTCTGTACGAAATTTGGATGTAACATTTTTCCCCAATGCTCATGTAGATGTGACAAGATTGGGCATTGGCCTTTGAGGTGATCGTACAGGCAAACATTGCATTGATACTTATGATTTGCAATTGAGCCCCTATCCTTATTTTCTTCAACCCTTCTTTCTTATTGTCAAATGGTGTTTTGTCCTGTTTCTAGGTTTGGTATCCTCTGGTTGTTCTGGTTGTCAAAGTTATCTTGCGTGGTTCTCCCTCTAATAATGTTTGCATATTCTCCACATTTTTCATGTACCCACTCAGTCATCTTATTAATCTTTGCCTCGATTTCATCTAGTGATTTTAGTATTGGCAAGGATGGGGACAGTTCAACCTCCTCGAGGTGAGTTGATTTCTCCTCTTCATGATTATGGACCTTTGTTACTTTAAAAGTTTGATCCTGTTGAGATCTTTCAACATTCTCCCATTTGGCTATTTCTCCTTCTTCTTTTGCTACCAGCTTAATAAGCTCTTAGAATTGGTGGGTTTGTAGTTCATATAGTTGACCTGGGGCATACATCCTTAGGGTCTTCCTCATTTCATTACGAAGCCCATCCATGATGTGACACATTAGCCTTTCCTCGAAGAACCCATGGCCTAGGCATTTGTTTAACAATGAGTAATATCTTTCTAAGGCCATGTCCAATTTCCACTCTTGAATTTGTCTCCTCAAGGCTGACACTCTTGCACAAGTTTGATATCTTTCATTGAAGAGTTTTACCATTGTAGGCCAACGGCGTATTGAATTCGATTTTAAAGACCTGTACCACACTTTTGCTTGGCCCACAAGTGTCATAGGGAAAAGCTTAAGTTTTTGCCACCCATTCTCAATGTTGTTCCATGCACATGCATCATAGAAGCCTTGTAAATGATGTTGCGGATCTAAATCATAGCCTTCTGAGAACTTAGGATCCAACTCAAACACCTCTAGTGAGGATAGGACATCTCCTAGAATAGGGGGGGCCCGTAAGGACTTTCCTTGTGATGCCTGCAGGATATCTGGCCAGCCTTTGTTATATGCATTAGGCTCTTAGTGGCCAATAGGGGTTCATCATCACTAAGTAGGTTGTGAGTTCGTGAGTTGGGACGATGTTGTCTATGTTCATGTTGGCATTCCTAATTTTGCCTGTGGGTTCGATTTTTATTTCTATGCCGACCCCTTAAGGAATAGTCATCTGCATCACAACTTGACATTGAAAGAGCAAAGGCAGAGAGGGAACTAGAAGATTCATCATGACTTTTGTAAGTCTCCCAATCATCCTCTGATGTACTCTTGCTACCCATTGAGAAGGTCCTAGGCCTTACGGCCCCCCCCGCCCCCCCCTAATTCTAGGAGATGTCCTATCTTCACTAGAGGTGTCTAAGTTGGATGACAAAAGTCCTTGAGTATCGTTGGGGTGTCCATGAACATATGAAACTCCTGCATAAGATTGAGTACTCCAAACTTCTTCTTCATCATAAATTTCGTTGGTTCTCCAATGAATTGCCTCGTTAGACGTTGTGTTACCGTTGTCTTGTGAGAGAGACATTGTCGTGAATTGTGTGTGACTCAACTGAATTTATTTTCTTTATCTAAAAGATATATCGTTACTAGCATGTTATAGCGACCTTGTATGATATAACTAATCTAGATAACTAGCACCATCCTCAGCAACGGCGCCAATGGTGAGGGGCGAGGTACCCCTACGCTCAACCATACGAATACAAGCATGTACGCATGATCCAGTCAAACTTCGCAAACGGACTAGTTGTGACACCTAAATAGTTATACAATGATCACAACTGGCTGTCTTTCCACTTGGACTAGTATTTGCTTGTCACGTATGGTTTAGTCCAAAGTGAGGTGTATGATGCAGTTTCTACCACTATGCTACTCCTAAGGACAACCAAAAATAACTAAATTAAGCTAATAAGCAATAAGAAAATAAGATCTAAGCTAGCCTAAGTGTGATGAGCATCTGTCCCTAATCATCTGTATGCATCTTAGACTTCATGTACTACTTCTAGGATTACCAAACATACATCATTTGAAGCACTACTTGATACGCTACTGGGTTACCACATAGTTACACTTAAATGTTCATGATTAAGACGTACTCATTCCGCATTAACAATAGGAATAGTAAATGACAATAAAAGGAATATTAACTAAGAAAACAACAATAAATAATAAATAATTAAAACAAATTAAAAGCTAATTGAATGCTACAATGATGGAGTAATCTCAATCTTTATTGCTGATCATGTGTGTGTCCAAGTACATCACACTCAAACAAAGGTTCCGTACAATTACATGCATCACACTGTGGGCATGCACTTGGGAAAAGAACTAAAAACTAACAAAAGACTCGACCCTAAAAAACTCAAGACTCTCCTTCTCTCGTTGTGCACCTAAGTGCTATATTTATAGACTAACACAGGAATCACGATATCGTGTATACAATATCATATCTAGGCTACGATATCACATACCCGATATCAGAGCCTGGCAAACCACGATTCATCAATAAGCCTTACTGACTATTTACAAATCCTCTTAATGATGAACAATCACGTTGTTCTATTGTGTAACTTAGTAATCATTATTGATTAGGGTAGTCTATAACATGTACTATTTCTGGTTCTAGCAAATTGCATCATCTTTAAGCTTGCTATTAATCTAAATTGGCCTATGCTAAGTTGGTGAGAATTTCTTGTGTTTCAATGGTGTTGATCTTCCTTTAGCAATGTTACAATTTTTATCTTCTTGTAAAATCTTGTGGCATCATGGGTTCACAGCACACTTATGATGCTAATTAGTCAGTTAATATCCTTAGTCTTACATAGGTTGGGTCACCCTGAACTCCTTTCGGTTGTGTTTGATTGTCCAATTTTCCAAGTGCTGAATAGGCAAAGTCCACCTATTATATTTTGAAAATTGTTTGGCTTCACTTAATTCCATGTTGGTTTACCTAAAGTAATCCTCGTATTCATGTTGAGCCCACCATTCCTTTTGTTTTCTTGATTCTATTTGGATTTCACTGATGGAGGTGTAATATACTTAGATTCATGAATCTGTAAACTTGGCATCTCCACCAATTCAATGTCTTTTAATTCATCCAACCAAACAAGCCCTCAATGATCTACCACTAAGTTGGTTCAATTTTTCTATGATAATTGATAGACTACTACCTCAACATGGCTTGTCCTTTTCACTTTTGTAACCTTTGTAGCTACTTCTATTTTGACATTTTTATTCAACTCACTATGCTAAATTTTATGCTAAATTTCTTTGGCCTATGATGCACCAGTCTGCCTTTAAATGTTGGTGATATCCAGGACTTCAAGTTCTCTTGTTTTAGTTCTTCAAGTATCATTTGGTAGAACTAAGGACTACTTTCTTCTTATCTTATGTCATCTTTATAAATCACCACAATTGTATCCTTTTGGCTTACAAATACTTATTGATTGTTGTTCCAATCCCACTTTGTTGCTTACTGATTCACATTGTTGTGCATGTTGTATATATATTTTTATGAAGTGTGGACTTGAGCTTCTTTATACCTCATAAGTAGTTGTCTTTTGGTGAACCATTGTAACCTTTCAAAATGGTTGATGGCTTAAATTAAACTAATGATTGTATCTTAACTTGGAGAGAATATTCTAACATATTAAAAGAGTACAAAAGTCTTTTTTCTTGATGAGTTAAAGGTGAATATGCAAACATCTTATTCAATGTTATTATTTGAAAGTGATTTACTACTTTTAGTAGTAGAAGCCTTTGTGCCAATTCATTGCATACACTCGTAACTTGAATGTCTCAAGGCAAGACATCTTTAAAGCAATTCTTCATGATTCATGACACTGCAGTTTGTATTTTCAGGAAATGTAATGGTTTGGAAAATAAAATATTTCTTTTTTTTTGTTTGGGGTGGGGGGGGGGTGGGGGGCGGGCGCGGAGGAGAAATCCTAAGCATAGTTCTCAATTAGTCAAGCAAAAGGTTTTAACATAGAAGGCAAGAAACAATTTTATTTGCATCACATCATATCTAATAAATCAGATGTAGAAACTCACTATCTCTTACATTCTATTCCAATCAAGTATCCAAATATCTTCGAGAAGCTTTGCTTAAGTTTACATCATCTTAGAATTGAAAGTGGAAGATACATTTAATTTTCACGAGAAAATCGCACCTATAGATTGTCCAAGTAAGGAGACCTTGAGCATGTATTTCTTTTATATGCTATGACTACCAGAGATAATGTTATAATATTACAGCAAAAAACTTATAAAGACAAAATATTTCAAATTTTCTGGCATTAAATTTCAGACGAATAAATGTTATGCAAAAACATTGTTCCTAAAAACCTGAAGCTCTATTAGCAATTTTGTCGTTGATTCATCAGCAGACTTTGCTGAGGCTTTCAACGTCGTAGTCATGGCTCTGAACTTGGTACTTAGAACCTCGCACGCTGCCAACGACAGTCCAGGCACATGATGAGCCTCGACACCTTCATTTGACAGCAAGAACCTGCAATAGGGAATACAATCAATATGATTCCTCAAACAAATTTCAGATTGACATGATTTTCATATGCTATGCTACGCAGCTCAGTCACAAAGGCGCTGGTTGAAACAAAAAATGTTCAAAGCATTGCCATGAAATTCACCTCCAAATGAGGGGAATGAACCGAGGATTGATCCCTCGCTCCTCGAATTCCGAACGCAAAGCTGCTTCATCAAAAACGGAACGAAAACCTGACGATGTCGCCATAAATATGATGCTGCTGCAATGCCGCGGTGCTTAGGGTTCCTAGATATTTCGTTCAATGCATTGGAGGAGAGATTTTGCAGAGAGCATATAAAAGAAAACCGAGTACCAACAAGAAAGATTCAATGAAAGTTTTGAAACCAACAAATTCAGTTTTCATGGGTCGGAGTTCAATTACAATTCGGGGGAACTTGGGATTATGAACAGTTAAAACTGTTTTTTAATTTGTTACGCCGCATAGTGAAATTCACGTACCGTTCCTGTTTTTAAGCCGATTAATATTTTTAAATCAGATATATTCATAAATAACATTTTGAATACGCACAAAAAACTGTAATATTTTGAAATTCAAGTTTTATTATCTATGTGATCAAAAAACAAGGGTCATCGTATGCGAATAAAAACTTTACGAAACGTATTGGCATAATTGTCACTCCTCGAATCAATGTTTATAAGGGCGAACACCTGAACATGCATACATTAGAAACATTAAAAATTATGTGTTAACTCTTCCAAGCATATATTTATGTATACCTTTACTTTTGGAAAGTAACAAGTTAAGCAAATATTAAAAATCAATTTTAACAGAGTAAAAATATTTTAAATATGTTATGTTGTGAGTGGGATAGTCTTTCAAGCAAATATTCAAGTGTACCCTTACTTTTTAGAAAGAAATCAGTTAAAATTAAGATAATGCATTTAAAAGTAGATGCTTTAGAGATTACCTAGTTGGCCAGAAATGCTTCTTTTCATGCTTAGAAGATTGCAATTAAGAAAGAGAGGAAAGAGCTCATGCATCGGATTTATCCATGGAAACATAGTAAACTTGGACTTAAAGGGTTAACATTATTTGAATATGGCTCTCTTGGTAAAGTTCGGTTGGAGAATTAGGAGCCAAAATGTCACTCCTCTGGAAAGTAATTTACAAAAAAATATATATATAAATCGGAAAGCCGTCACTGTCCTTGACAAATTCCAGAGGTATAACAAGAAGGAACGGTTTCTATGAATGAAAGCCGATTACACAAAGTAAACATGTGGAACTCAATCTAAACTCTTAAAAGATGATTAATCATTTCCGTAAAGATTAATGCTTGTATTCAACGTACTGAGGCATGGTTGGATTATTTTTCTCCTGTCTCAAGAGTTCTTTGACAATAAAATCTTCGGTGGTCTTTTTGATCAGGGGAAGGCCTGGCTCAAAATGTTCCTTCAGTTGATCAATGCATTCTGCCACGAGCGTTTGATGTGCCATAGTCCTCCTGGCCTTCATGATTCTTGCAATTGCCGCATCTAGTGCATGCTTTCTATTCTTCTGGGCTTTTTCAACAACCTCAGCGACCAGCTTTTTCTTTTCCTCTGCATGAATCATGGGAATAATTATTCTTGTTTTTCCCTCCCTAAACTCTGTAAACTCTACATTAAATTCAAGTTTCTCTACGATTCAAACCACGTTTATACATAAGTTTAGGGATGGGTTCGCAAGTAGGGATGTGAATTAATAAATAATAAAATATTTAAATTATATAAAAAGGGGAATAAGAATAATTTGAACAATTATCACATGATTGTTGTGAGTAATAATTTTGCTAAAGTTGCTAGGCACTCTCCTAAAAAAAAGAATGACTTCTTAGGCTAAAGGTAACCAGGTCAAGACAAGATTTCATTTCTTAGGCTAAAGTTAACTAGGGCAAGATTGCAAGTAGGTTTCAAACAAAATCACTCTACTTTTGATCACTTAGTTACTCTTAGACATTGCATGTAGTTTGCAAAAATGCTTAATAAAAAAGCTTTTATTTGTTTTATTGATTTTGCAAAACCATATGATTCACTGATTCATACAAAACTATGGTTACGGTTACATAAAATTAGCCTCCCTTTAGATTTGATTGCAACAACTTAACGATTGTATGAGAAAGTGATTATTGAAATTATAGATTGCAATTCAGAGAAAAATTTTCAATTCCAAAGCAAAATTGTAGTTAAATAAAGTTACCGACTTTCTCCAAGTCTCTTTGGTATTTTTATTGATGAAATGCTGAAATGGTTGTGCAATTGGCAAGATAGTTATGCTATCAAAATTGGATCCTAAGCAGTGAATCCTCTTTTATATGTAGATGATACTACCTTGATTTAGGTATGCAAAATATGTTGCAAATTTTAGAAAATTATTGTCATTTATCTAGTGTTCAAGTGAATGTCAATAAAACCAAATTGATGATATGGGTTATAAGAAATAACTATTATAACTTTCATTTTGGAGGTACTAATGTGCAAATAGAAAATTTTTAAAAAATATTTGGGTCTTATTTATATGAACAATTATATGTGGGGAAAGTGCATCAAAGAAAAAATAGCAAGAGGTTTTAAGGCTTTGTGTACTTTTAGAAACAAGTGCAAGAATTTAGGACTCTTGGCTTAGAAGGTTAGAAAATAAAATTTTCAAACTATCATCTATTGTATTGTATGGATGTGTTATTTGGGTACCTAGACTTGATGATAAACTTTGGAAAGATATTGAAAGAATGCCAAAAACTTTCTTCTCAATGAGTTAAAGGTGAAGATGCAAATATCTTACTCAATGTTATTATGTAAATGTGATTTATTATCTTTAGAAGTAGAAGCCTTGTGCCAATTCATTACATATATACATTCATAGTTTGCATATCTTAAGGCAAAACAAATTCTATAAAGTAGTTCTTGAGGATTCACGAGACCATGGTTGGTATTTTTAGAAGATGTAATGGTTGAGAAAATAAAACATCTCTTGGGAGGATGTGTAATAAAATCCTAAGCATATTTGTTAACTAGTCAAGCAAAAGGTTTTAACATAGATGTGGACTAATGTGAAAGGCAAAGGTGATTTTATTTACACCACATTAAATCTAATAAAATGGATGTAGAAGCTCACTATCTCTAAGCTACTATTACCATCAAGTATTGGAATACTATTAGCAAATTTTGCTTAAGTTCTCATCATTTTAGAATTGAAAGTGGAAGATGGATTCAACTCCCCCAAACAAATCACATTTGTAGGTTGTGCATATTAGGAGGCTTTGAAGATGAGTTACTTGTGTGTGTGTGTGTGTTTTTTTTTTTTTTTTTTTTTTGTGCTATGACTAACTATTTGAAGCAACATTATAATGTTATAGCAAAAAGATTATGATTTCTTTTTGATGCCCCATTGGTGCTTGGTCAATTTGTAGAATCTATATACATTGTTCATGAAAATGTAATATATGTCCAATAAATTTTATGGGTTTTAAAACATAATAAAGCTTCATTTCATTTTCATTTTCATTTAAATTATATATTTGTATCTTTTTTATATTTTATATTTATTAAATATTATTTGTAATTTAAAATAAATTAAAAATATTAGCCAAGAATCCTATCCGCTTCTATTGGCACTCTTGCTTCGGATACACACTATACGCAGAAATTTTCCAGGATTCAGAATCCATAACGCATACTTTAAAAGCTGGTATCTTCAGCACGACAAAAATTCCACCATTCATGCTGTATCTTCATGACTGCAGCTGTTTAACCTCATATTGATTTCAGAAAATGCGAGCTTGTCTTCAGAGTTAAACAGCAGAAGTAGGCATGTCTAGTCAGTTGTAGAACCAGCTCATTCTCCTGCTTTCCCCATTTCCTGATTACGTGGTAGGTTCCCACAGAATGAATCCATGTCAGTTTCCTAGTTTCAAGAGCTGCGGTATAAAAGTTTTTGACTAACTCTGTACATGTTAACAGTTCCACAGAGATCCAAATGATTTGTATGTCTCGCACTTCTATCGAGATACCCAAAGACTTTAAGAAAGCCACTTCACCATAACTTTGTATTTCTTCCAGTCTCTCTGTGCTCTTTTCTGGGTTATCAATTGGGATGCTGCTTGCCAAGTTTTGGTGCACTACTAAATAAGGTTCCCTAGATTACATCCTGGGGCTCTTTGTCACGTCAGAAATATTAATTTTTTAAAATTTAACTTATTTTTAAAAATATATATATTTTTGAGCTTGACTCAATGGCAGCTAAGAGAGCCAAAGAGAGTGCGATGCCTTCATGTATGTTTTAAGTGTATTCTACTTTTCCTGAGGCAAAGGCAGTGACAAGGTATTAAAATAGTCCTCAGGCCCAGCAAAAGTACACGATTGGGGTCAACGATTCCCAATGGAAACAAAACAAAAACCATCCAATGCAACTTTTGAAACCGAAAAATCATCTTGTCCCCTATCATAAATTCAAACCTCTTACACCTCATTTTCAAATAAATTGGCATCGTACGTTCAATCGTACCTTCCGTAAATTAAATGAAAAGTGAAAAATAGCCTTTACATGTTAATAGTTGGAAGGTTGTCGAAATTAGAGGTAGAATACATAAACTAGCTTAAAAATATTTTTATAATGTATATCTATAATTTAGCCAAGAGAATCTTGAAAAAACTAAGTTGAGTTTTAGTTCATCTACTAAATTGAAAATTGTCCAAATTGTCATTTTAGTAGATTCAATGAATTCTATAATAATTTTGGTCAAATTGCTTGGAGCAAATATGTTGGTGTTATTGATGGAATTTTACTTGGTATTACTTATAGGCTCTCCTTGGAGCCTTATGGACAAAATATTGTTTAGTGTTATCCATCTACAATAGGTAGTTGGCCTCTTGTCCAAAAACAATGGTGTATTGGCCTAGTGGTAAGACTCTTGATTCTTAAGGCCTCAAGTTGTAGGTTCAACTCTAGGATATATTTGCCACAAGGTTGGTGAATGACACAGCGAGCATAGCTATGCCTCATGCATAATTGACAAGAAAAGCTCATCACCTTGCAAGTTGCATAGCGGGATCCATCCCAATTCATCCCTGTAGACCAGTTAGAGTCCTTCTGGACAAAGCAACTGAACAAATTGCTGGTAGAAAATAAAAGAGTGGCAGAGGGAAAAGAGAAGGATGATTGGGATGCTTCCAAGGCACAAGCCCAAACATATGCACATGCCAAAGCACTCAAGGTCTTACAAGAGGAGAATAAACAACTTGCCACTGACAATCTTTGGTTGACCACTGTAGAAAAATAAAGGAATGTTCTCGAAGAAAATTTATAGCAATTATGAGAACAATTAGTTAGGATTAACCAGAATATGAATCGCTTGGCCAAAGAAAATTGAACCTTCTCAATGGAGGAGGTATGTATAATCTATCAAAAGACAAAAATTGAAATCAGTGCATGGCAAAATGAGGCCAAGCAACATGAGAAGCTCAAGGAGCACTTCAGGGATTAGGTGGAGATATACAAACATGTGACAGAAAAAGAAATCCATATGGTCAAGGCCCATATCAATACTCTCAATGCTCAAAACACTGATTGGGAAGCCATATTGGATACTTATGCCTTCACCCACCAAGCTGAATTGAAAAGTTGAGACCTGCAGATACAAGATCTTACAGAATACATGGAGTTGGAAAACTTGCGGTATGCCAACTTGGCCATGTTGACAACAGGATGCCCAAGAACAAAATTAGAAAAGTAGGTAGCTACCACCTATGCAAAGTATGAAACAAAATTTGCTAAACACAAGAAAACGCTGCAGAAATTAAAAGCGGCAAGTTCTGAATTGGAGGTGGTCAAGACTAGTTACCAAGGACAAAAGGATATCATGGTAGATTTGGCTTGATGGCTCATGGATTACTTGGAATACAAGGACAAAGCTAAAGCCTAAGAGGAACGATAGTTTTTTGCGGCTTAGTATGTCAAGGCCAACCATATGTTTCTGCAACTGTCGTGTCCATGGAAGGTGTCGACTCCATCAAACATTGGAGCATCAACATGGATGGCACAGGATCCTTGAACCAAAGAAGAAAAGCTCCAAGCACTCCTTTAGAGACATCAATTTCCAAAACCTGGAGCACAAGATAAGGAGAAGAGACCCATGGAGGAACCACTGCCACCAAGAACCACATGAGTTCCAATAAATTTTGTAATTTTGTGTCTATGTCCCAATTTTGTTGTGTTTAATTCTCCACTGTAGTATGAATAAATCCCTAGTTAGTCAATTAATTGAATTTGTTTTCATTTTGTTTGACTCGAGGATGAGTTTTCATTCAGTCATGGGGTATGATAGATCATGATTTACCCAGGCTTCGATATTGGATTCGCGATATTGGGTATGCGATATCACGGCTTGGGTAACGATATTGGATACACGATATCATGATTCTTGTGTAAGTCTATAAATACACATTTGGGTGCACAGGAAAGGGGAGTCAGTTAGTGTGAGAGTAGAGTCTTTTTTTTTGTCAGTTTCAATTCATTTCAATTCTTTCCCCAATGCATGCTCGCAATGTGATGATTGTAATTGTACAAAACCTTTATTCGAGTGTGATGTACTTGGACATGCACATGACCGGCAATAAAGATTGAGATTACTCCATCATTACAGCATTCACATAGTTTTTAATTGTTTAATCATCATTGTTATTTATTGTTTTCTTAGTTAATATTTCTTTACCACCATTTACTTCCTGTTGTTAAATGCGAAATGAGTATGACTTAATCACGAACATTGAAGTGTAACTACTTGGTAACCCAGTAGCGTATTTAGGAGTGCTTAAGTAATGTGCGTTTGGTAATCCTAGAAGTAGTACATGAGGTCTAAGATGCATACGGATGATTAAGGATGGATGCTCATCGCACTTGGGCTAGCTTAGACTTCATTTCCTATTGCTTATTAGTTTAATCAAGCTTATCTTCCAGTATCCCTAAGAGTAGCACTAGTTTAGGACCACATCATTCATCTCACTTTGGACTAAACCATACGTGACCAAGTAAATGCTAGTCTAGATGGGAAGACAACGAACTGTGATCAATGTGTAACTATCAAGATACCATAACTAGTTCGTCTGCGGAGTTTGACTGGATCGTGCATGAACGCTCGTATTCGTATGGTTGAGTGTAGTGGTGCCTAGCCACTCATCAATACCTCAACACGATACTTAAATAAAACTTACGTAAAGTATATAATGGTGTCTCAATTACAAAGCAAACACCAAATCAGTCACATATAATAAAGCAATCTTGTAGGCTCATTACCTCATATATAAAAAGTTATGAGATCAATTATGCTTGCAATGTTATTATGCTAAGTTTAACTTGTTTGAGCCAATTTTCTCATCTTTTTCATTTTACTGCTTTTGTTTTTTTCAATTTACTTTTTCATTTCTTTTATTTGTTGTTTAAATAATGGTTTTACTTTTGCTAAAACGAGTGGTTATATTTCTTTTAATTACTCTTCTTAGTTTGGTAACCCTTTGATGAAGTGTATTTTGTCTAGCTTTGATATCAGGTATTTGATATTGAAGCCATGATACCAGATACTTGATATTGGGGGCCAAGAAGTGATGTTGGATATTTGATATCGCAAGATGTGTGCCGACCTATAAATATAGCACTTGGGTGCATGGTTTGGGAGTTTTTTTGATCATAGCGTAGTAAAGCTCTTGTAGTTTTTCCTTCACTAGAGTTAGAATATTTTCCTAAGTGCTCACAGAAAAAGTCATTAAGTGTATAGATCTTTATTCGAGCATTGTTGTACTTGAGCACGGCAGTGTGTGCGGCAATAAAGATGAGCTTTCTAATAAACTTTGTAGTAGTTTGGCTAGATTAAATATTTTCTTTATGCATTTAATATTCTATGCAATTTCTTTTAATGCTTTAAGTAATTAAGCTAAATTAAGCTAGATTAAATAGAAATTAATTAAGAACATAAGTATGGTTACTTTAAGCATGCACATGACGCTTGGTAATCTCAATAACACTTAATGTTTGATAACCCAAAAACATTATATGTGTTCAAGATGTGTACGAAAAGTGGGACCAAATGCTTATGTTAGGATTAGTTAAACATTAGTTAGTTAGTTAGATTAAATAAGCAATTAAATTACTTCATTCCTTTCATCCTTTATTTTAAGCACCCAAAACATAAAACATAAAAATAATAAAAATCATATGCCTCGATTAGACTTAACCATATCTTTGCCTATCACAAGTGTAATTGGGAAGACAACCAATGATTATTAGGGCAAGTTCACTTCCTAGAGGCTAGTGTACTAGAAGATAAAGGGTCCACAGAATTTGACTAGATTGCACATGAATGCTTAGTGATTCATATGGTTGAGTGTAGGGGTATTCGCCACTCATCATTGGGCCCATTGCTGTAGACTCTTTTTATTTGAAATGTACGCTATCTAGGCATAGTGAAAATTATTAACATCATTGGATGAATCCTAAGGTCAAAATCATTATAAAAAAAATATATAATAATTTAAGCACACTAATATCTTGTTTTAATTGCAAAATGCTTTTTTCTCACAGGTGTAATGATACTAAATTTTTAGTGCCTCAAGAATGCAGGGTGGTATATACTCATCCAGATGAGCATGTGGTTGACTTCACCTTCATCCTGCATCAAGATGAACAACTATGGTGGTGAGATATGAAGGGTGATGAAGGATCCAGTCAACTACGTCGACTAGGCTATGTTGACAAAGCCTTGTCAACGCAGCTACGTTGATGTGACCCTGTCAATGCATCTTTCCATGCGTTGACATGGCCTCATTAATGTAGAGTCCATTTTCCGCTATAAATATGCATGCACCCATTGCATTTATGGCCCCTTTTGTTCAAGTTGTAGCGAAGCTCTTGCAATTTGTTTCTGTAAGTGTTAGATTATTTTCTAAGTGCCTGCAAAAGGAGTTCGAAGAGTGTATGACTCTTTGTTCGAGTGCTAATGTACTTGAGCCCATTGGCATGAATGGCAATAAAGACAAGCTTTTTGAACATTCCTTGCAGCATTTGAACTAGATTACTTAAGCATTAATATTTTAATACTTTAATAATTCTAATGCTTTTGTTATCGCTTTATAGTTACAGTACACTTTCGTAGTCCACAAGAAAACATAAGCATGACCACCTCGAACATATGTCTGATACTTGGCAACCCAGTGACACTTAACGTTGGGCAACCTAGTAGTGATTACGACACACTCGGGATGTGCATGGAGGGTGGGACCGGCTGCTTATGCTAGGGGTAGTTGAGTGATAGAGTAGTGGAATCTTAAGTTATCTAGCCTTTCACTCCTATATTAGAAGAACTACATATTAAAGATAAAAGAAAACATATAAAAAAAATCATGTGCCACAGTCTCACTTAACCATCGTTCTAGAATATCACAAGTGAGGTTGAGAGAACAATGACTACTCTGACTAGGATTTTTGATGGCTAGAATTCTATGTGCATAAGTGCTCACAGTCTTTGAAATTCGATCGGGTCGAGCATGAACACTCGTGATTTGTATGGTTGGGCGAAGGGGTACCTCACCACTCATCATTGGCACCATTGCTGGGGACTGTTAGTTTTATGTGCGCTATCTAGCCTTAGTAAGATCATCACTCACTTTGTTGGAATGGACCCATTACATTGAAATCTACTCATGCTAGGTGACTTAGGTAAGAGTAAGGCACACCAAGTTATTTATTGTTTAACACTGGTATGTCTTCTTCTCACAAGCAAGACGGATCCAACCCATGAGTGCCCCAGGAATGTCGGGTGGTATATGCTCATTCGAATGAGTATATACCCAACTTCACCTTCATCCTACATTAGGATGAGTAGATGTGATGGCGGGACATGGAGGGCAACATTATATTGCCCCCTGATCAATCAGTTCTTGGAATGTTGCTCCAAACTCTCACCAGATTGGGCATTTAGGACTGAGGTGTGGAGTACATTATGGAGGATCACGATTATTAGGACTATCATGCAAATGAGGCACAATGTAAATGGGATTGGAAATAGACAAAACACCATGAACAAGTAAAGGGAAAATGGTCTAGTAACCCTTTGTTCTTGCAGGACCAACACGATGATGAGGAATTTATTTTTCACGATTCCTGTTCTTTCGAATCTCCTTCCCCTTGTTAGAACATATGATTTGTCATATAGAGTAAAGGTTCAAGCGACTAGGAGTCCCAGGATGATGAGGGATCTCATGGAGGAGATCATGGTAGAGGTGAAGATGAACATGAAGATTGAGGCCATCATCATAAAAGAAGAGGTGATCAACACCGTGGGGGTGGCAGTTTTGCCCCCTCTTCTCCTTCCTCTCTTTCCACCTGATCTTCATCAGGTTCTAACTCTAACTGCAACCGTCGTAGGAGAGATCATGATGATGGTGATCGTAGAGATTGACATGATTGAGGAGGCTAATAGGGACATCATGACCAAGGGCATGGGTAGTCACAGGAGCCTCACCATCACGAAAGGAGAGGTAGTAGAGACCATCATAGATGCCATGGTCATCATTGGGACCATGACTTTTATGAACCACTTCTTGCCATTCGAAGCATGCTCAACATAGCAGAGGTAGTTCAAATACCTACTAGGCACTTGAGAGATAGCCAAATCAATCGCCTTGATATGAACAACATCCCTAGATTTGAAGGGGGATATAATTATAATCTGTAGACTCACTTGCAAGCATTTCATGATGCTTGCATCTTGCAGAATATTGAAAATGAATGGTGGAAACTAAAGCTGTTCCCCTAAACACTCATCAAGAAAGCAGAAAGCTAGTACTGGTCTTTGGAGCCAGAATTAATCAAGCAATGAAGTACAATGCTAGAGCTCTTCAATGACAAATACCAATCTTACTCCAGAGTGTCTAATCTGAGATGACAAATTCAGGGGTGGAAATAAGGCAGCTGCAAACCCTTGGATGTAGCCATGGGTAGATATTACTCATTGTTGCATCAATGCCTTGGTCATGGCTACTCTCAGAGGGAACAACTCTGCAATGTCATAGATGGGCTCCATTTCGAAACAAGAAGGATCCTTGACATTTATGCTCAAGGATGGCTATTCGAGTTGAGGGATCATCAATTTTAGTGGTTAATTGAGTAGATAACCAAGGAAGAGGGAGAACTATGGAAGCAGGTAAATGTAGAGGAATATAATCGAGATCCTTCTATCTGGAAGAGGAAGTCTAATTCTATGAAGATGAGGAGGAATCACCACTAGATGTAGTGGTGAACAGGAAGACCTTGCCCACACAAAAATTTACTTCTGAAATTTTGGCCAAGGTGGACAAGATGTGGAATTCTTTGGATGAAAAATTCCAAAGTGTTCTAAAAATTGTAGAAGAATCCAAAGAATAGAGTAATGATTGAGATCGATGAAGGAGAAAAGAAGCTAAACATGCCTACCATAAAGGTAAGGGAAAAGTTGATGTAGTAGAATAAGTTGTAGACTCTAACACCGAGGAAGATGATGGATGTGACATATGTTAGTACGAACATCCTAAGGGATGTTGCCCCATGGTGTCACATTTGCAAGATTTTGGGGTGTACGCTCTAAATCCTCACTTAGCAAAAAGGAAAATACCCCAAAGATTGCTTTATCCCCAATGCAATTTTAGGTAGTTCCACCAGCAACAGGGATATTATCCAAGTGGAGCTTTGTTGCAACCATATGAGCACTACCAGCAATGGCAGCACCCACAGTCATGGGGGATGCCACCCTTAAGGTAGCAGTACCCTTATTTGCAGTTAGATCCTTATGGGTACTATGTTTAGCAACCAATCTCCCTGTAGGACTCTTCTAGTCATGCGACCTTTCAAAATCATTATTATCCTCCAAAATACTTTCGGGCCCAATCTCCATCACCTAGGGGGGAAAACCCATATTTATACTATCCTCCACCACCTTTTTCTGCCACACCTATCCATTAGTTCTCAACTCAGCTACTTCCTGCTCTGCCCATGTAAGGAGAGATACCTTCATAGCCACAACAATGTAATGCCATGAGGGTTGTCAATTTACAACCAACTTCTTAGTTAAGTGGATTAGAATCAAAACCATAGAAATGTCCCTTTTTCTGGCTTAATAACCTAAACACACCCTCACACTCACTTGTAGCTAGTGCCCTTGCATCTCCAACTACCTCTGATGCTCAATCCTTTGAGTGACCTTTGAACCAAACACCTTCCAAAGTGCAAACTGTCATGTTAACACATGTTGTGATGGACTGGATAAAGGCGGGTTATCTTCCTCAGAAATTGGCTAATCTAGGAAGCCCCCCTCATATACCTTTAGGTAGCAGGAAACAAACCATGCAAAGCTCTTTTGGATTTAGGATCAGGTGTTAACCTGATTTCACATGGTGTGTACAAGACTTGGAACCTACCTCAGTTGAAGAAAAGCAACATTCGGCTTGAGTTGGTAGACCAATCCATTATTGTTCCCTTGAGATTGGTAGAAGATATTGTGACCACCGTTTGTGGGTGGTCCTACCCTGCTGATTTTCTAGTAATCTATGTTGATAATTGTAAGGGGGAATTCCCGATTATAATGGGAAGAGCATGGCTCAACATGGTGGATGCACATTTGGGATTCCAAGATCTCTCCTTTGAAATTTCTAAAGAAAATCCTTTTGGGAAGATCATGAAGAAGCGTGTTTCATGCATCATGTATAGTGACTCTAGGTTTAACTGTGTGTAGCAACTCTAGTCCATTAAGCAGGTATCCATTCAAGCATGTAGTTGATGTGCTGCAGAATCACAAATTCAATGATGCCTGTACACAGTAGGCACTAACCAAGAAGGCACACAGTGGCTAACTGTTGATTCTAATAGCAACACCATATGCATGGAATCCTTTGAGAGCCTTGTATGTGCCTACATGGGGATCATGGATGAATTGGAATAGGTCTATCAACAACTTTTCACTACTAATGATGATACTGATTGGGGAAAGTTGCAAATCCCTGAAAGCTTTAAATAGGAGCCCCTAGCACTAAAACCCTTACCAGCCAATATGGAATATGCATTCTTGTAGAATGGTAAGCTACTAATAATCAATGCCACTCTTGCTCCAGAGCAAAAAAAGAAGTTGCTAAGGATGGTTAACAAGTGGTTGGCTACTTTTGCATGGTCATATCCTGAGTTGATAGGGATTGATCCTAGAGTATGTCAACATCAAATCTATACCAACCCTTCCATGAAGCCATGAAAATAGCCGCAAAGATGATTGAATCCTAAACTTAAACAGATCGTCAAGGATGAAATTGAGCAATTGCTAAAGGTGGGAATCATCTACCCCATTGCAGATAGAGAGTGGGTCAGCCCACTTATTATGGTGCTAAAAAAGGATGGCAAATGGAGAGTCTATATCGATTTTCAATTATTAAATATGGCAACCTTTAAGGATCATTTTCCACTTCCATTTGTGGCCCAGGTGTTGGATACCATTTCAGGGCATTGTTACTATAGCTTTATGGATGGTTATAGTGGCTATAACCAAATCTAGATTGCTCCAGAGGACTAGGCCAAGACAACATTTACAAGTCCCTAGGGGACTTTCGCATACAGGAAGATGCCCTTTGGCCTATGTAATGTGCTCGCAACCTTCCAACGCCTTGTCCTCAACATCTTCTAGTAGAAAATTGGCGGTGGTGTAGAAGTTTTTATGAATGACTTCTCCACCTATCAAGCAACATTTGAGTAAGCCTGGGATAGTCTTGAGTAGGTTTTGAAATGATGTGTAGAAATTAACTTATAGCTCAACTAGCTAAAGGGCCACCTAATGGTCCAAGAAGGCATTGTTCTAGGGCATCAAATTTCACAAGCAAGGATTAGAGTGGATCTTAAGAAAATTAGGGTTATCCAAGGAATTACCAGTCAGTTGGAAATTGTAAGGGATGTCTGGTTGTTCATTGGACATGCTGGTTACTACCAGCACTTCATCAAGAATTTCTTGAAGATCGCTAAGCCATTGGTGGAGCTAACAAAGAAAGATGCTTCATTTGTTTGGACTAGGGAATGTGAATCTACATTCCAAACACTAAAGCAAAAACTTGTAGAGACTCCAATTCTATGAGCACCCAATTGGTCTAAACCATTTCACATCATGATAGATGTGTCTAATTATGCATTGGAAGCCGTGCTCACATAGTTGGATGATCAAAAACATCCATATTACATCCACTATGCAAGCTGAAGTGTTGTGGGTGCTCAGCTAAATTACACTACCATTGAAAAGGAATTAGTGGTAGTGGTTTTTACCTTGGAAAAGTTTCGACACTATGTGCTCGGATACAAGGTGCTTGTGCATATGGATGACAATGCCATCCGGTTCCTTATGAACAAACCAACGATGAGCCCCCATGTCATACGATGGCTCATGATCCTTCAAGAATTCGATCTTACTATGGTAGATAAAAAGGGAATTGAGCATGTGGTTACTAATCACTTGTCTTGGTTACTATGGGATAGCACAAAGAAGGAGAGTCCACTCTTTGACAAGTTTCTAGATGAACTCCTCTTTGCTGGAGCAATTGCAAAGGGGGCACCCACAAGATCAATTGGTTTGGCGACATCCTTACCTATCTTCTTACACAAGAGCTATCAAAGGAGTTGGATCAGTGGAAGAAACAACAATTTCTTCGTAGAGCTAAGCACTTCATGGAAATCAATGGACACCTTTACAAGGTGTGTGCAGATGGCTTGATTCAATGGTGCATCCTTGATGAAGATCAATTGCGCATCCTCCAAGATGCTCATGAGGGCCCTTGTGGGGGCCATTATGCAGGAAGGCACAAAACCATTAAGATCCTACTTACAGGATACTACTGGCCTATACTCTTTAGAGATGCTCAATGGTTCATTCGCTCCTATGATCGATGTCAAAGAGATGGTGGGATGATGGCAAGAATGGAGAGACCTCAATAGTGGATTTAGCCACTAGAGCCCTTTGACATTTGGGGCATTAACTTTATTGGTCCCATCACACCCATGTCAAATAAAAATATGTACATTATTGTCATAGTAGACTACTATACAAAGTTGGCAGAAGTGGAAGCCATCATCGACTATTCCTCAACCACGGCCACACTGTTTGTTCTATAGTAAATCGTGAATAGGTTTGGGGTGCCACATGCACTCATTTCAGATAATGGCACTCACTTCACAAGTGCTACTTTTAGTAAACTCATGTAGTGTTTAGGGGTAGAACATAAACTAACAACACCCTATCATGCCTAAGCCAATGGGCAAGCCAAAGTCACAAATCGGGAGATTACAAATATCCTAACTAGGACAATTAACAAATATAGGAGGGATTGGAGCACAAAACTTAATGACACCTTGTAGGCCTACCACTCAACATGGAAACTTCCTATAGGCTACTCCTCTTATGAGTTGGTGTATGGAAAACTACCAACGGTCCTAATTTAGGTAGAACTCCGAACACTATCCACCACAAGTGACTTAATTCTTGACTTACCCCTAGCACAACAAGAATGGCTCATTAACCTGAATGTGCTAGATGAGAATCGATTAGTAGCCCTATCATCAAATGAGATGCATAAGGCATATAACAAACAATGATATGACCTTAGCATTCGAAAGGTAACATTTCAATGTGGAGATAATGTTTTCTATTAGAACCCCACAGATGTGCTGTAATGGACTAAGTTTTGAACACTATGGGAGGGATTGTATATTATTTCCAAGGCCTTTCTATCTAGGGCCCTACTCATACACAAACCTGAAGATCCAATAAGAACGTGGTTAGTCAACATGCAACAATTGAAACCCTTCCATGAACTACACCAAACCAATGTCACTACCACTTCACTAAGTGGTCGGCCATGTTCCATCTTTCGAATCTCCTCCTCCAAGCTTAGTCATGGGGGAGATCGCTACCCATGCTAAAATTGTTGTCCTGGCTTCTCAGTTCCTTTCCATATTTTTTTTTTGTTTTACACCATCGTTCATATGTTTAATAATTCTTACCTACTTTTTCTTTTATATATATATATATATATTACCTTTATTCTATTTTTAGTTTTGTTCTATTTTATTTTATTTTATTTTCCTCTATTTATTTTTGCTAATAAAGCCATCTTATTACCACAGGATGCAATGGTGTGGTAGTTGCTCCTAATGGTGGTTTTCCTATTATATCTAGTTCTTACCTTAGCATTTTTGTTTTAGAAAACTAATTTATACTTTCTTTCATGCAACAAGCAGTGAGTCCATGACATCTGACCACTCACACTTCTCTATGGTGCATTGGGATCAAGAGAAATATAGTCCATTTTTCGTTAATCAACTTCAATAAATCTTTGACCTTGGTGGATTTTGGACTTGGGAAAGATCCAAGTGGTGAGGAACAGGATGTGACTTCAAGGGGATGTGGTGGACTACGTATCCTCCTACAATCTCTTGTGCATTGCTGTCCTCAGGGATTCCTTCTCGTTCCATGTCGATGAATAACTGGAAGCTAACATATCCTTGCATGGTGTGGTTTCCATTTGAAAAAAAAACACAAAAAAAAAAAAAAGAAATAGAAAAACAACAACAATGGGAATTCAAAGCATACCCCTTGGACCAACCAATATATCCTTGCATGGTGTGGTTCCCATTCACAAAAAAAAAGAGAGAGATAAAAAAAAAAGAAAAGAAAAGAAAGAGGGGGAAAAAAAAACAATAATGGGAATTCAAAGCACACCCCTTGGATCAAATAATGGGCTACAAGCACTAGTTATGGCACTAGAAAGCCATGTTACCCAGGCTTGAAGGTCCTCTCTAACTAAGGTCCTTCCTTACTTCCTGCTTCTTTTTTCTTCTCTATAAGGAATGGGATTTGGTCTCTGAGGGCATGTGTATGTCTTGAGTGGGTGGGTTGGTATTAGTCCATCATTGCGAAATCATTGGAAATGGTTGATCTTGATCCAACCTTGGAACAGATTCTTATCAGGTAACTTAACCACATGCTTCACAAAGGGATTTTATCAATCTTGACCTCGGAACTCCATTCCACATACTCTCCCCCTCATCAGTTGCTCTTCGTTACTCACCTCACTATTGATTTCATGTTTTAATCATGTATCTTGGTTTGCTGGTACTTGTAAATCCTTTGGTTGGTTCTTGGGGATATGAGCATTAACTCTCGGTGGCCATTAATTAACTATGGGGTCCACGGACTCCTAAGTTGATGATGTGTAAGGGCAAACAAGGCTAAAGCCTACTATGGGGAGGACCCACTTGCATATCCTTTGGTTTTGTTTGTTAATCTCCTACTCCTTTGATATAATTTGTCAACTGTTTCTATGTTGTTCATCATGAGGCTCTCCATTGCCCATGCTCCATATTATGATGTTCTCCTGAATTTGACTCTTCTTTTGAAACCAACATCCCTTCCTCTTTGTTTCATGCTATTCTCGAGTCTTTGAGCTCTCAAATGACTCCAATTTTATGCTAAAATTCGTAGATTTGGGCCTTTAATTTAGCATTTCACCCATTTGCTACTAGAGGTATGCTCTGCCTTGTGGGGGCCCATGATTCTGTATATTGTGATAGTATGGCTAATCAAAGACTTAACGCCTCTTAGGGTTAATCAAAGAATTAGTTTTAATTCATCATATTTTATTGTTTTTAACCCTTCAACTACACTCTGCAAAGCCACATGTAATGGTTTATACCACCTTACATCAAATAGGATGCATGTGTCACTGTCATAGCCTAGCCATAATGGGAAAGTATATTATTATCATTTTGAGTAACATGCACACATTTTAATTCGTGGCTATGCTGTGACTGTAGGTGGCACCTAAATCGAGGCATCCAAGGAAAGAAGGACTGTCACAACCTTAGGACAAGTGACCTAGAACTAGAAGGGAATAGGGCACGTGACCTCAGGAGCACATAGAGGGCTTTCATGCAACTAGCCCTCTTTGTGGGGAATCTAACCTAGAATCTATTCATCAGATTTCTGAAGAAGAAGTTCCCACAAAATAATTGCATGGGGATGAGACTCCAACAATAGTGCCACGGCTTGAGGTCACCTTACCCAAGGCATGCCTTAACGCTATCAAGCTGAAAGAGCTGTAATGAATGGTCTGTTAAGAATTAAACTTCAAACCATTTCTAGAAAATGCACTAGAAGAAGTTATAACTCAATTGCAAATTTCTCCTATGTGGCCAATCATCATGTTTAGTGGTGAATGGTATCTAGGGGAAACCTATTTCTTCTGGATGAATTAGCAGTTGGGGTTGTGGGTAAGAATCAAGGACATCCATGTGTCTTACTTTGTGGAGGCAATCGCACAAGCTCTTGGGTTGCTTGAGACTAGGGCTAATGTGGCAAAAATTTCAAAACAAGAAGATCTCGAGGTGAAAGGGGAGTGGATCAGGTAATGCTATGGGGTAGACCATAAGGAGTTTGGCACATTGACCACCATAGAAAGAGTTTACTTCAAAATTGCATCTTACCACTTAAATCTAACAAAAATGAACATTGGAGGCAAGCTTTGCCCTTTTCCTACTTGATCAAAAATTTGTGCAAATGGGCAAGGATAGCATGCTATGCCAATGACACACTTCGTCATGCCCCAATTGCCTTGTGGCATGAAATGATAAAAGATAAAATACCTGCCACAACAAAAATGGAGAAAGAGTAGCAACCACCTCCACCGCTTGCACAAGTAACAAGTTTAGACTCGCACATGGTCGTAGAGTGCATACATGAGATCCAACAATCACTTCTATGCCAACAAGAGCAACAAGCAGGAACCAGTGGGGGTGGAGACCCTTCTATGTATCGCCTTGTCTTGATCCATCTAGAACAAGTGGCTTGATCTGTAAGCTTGCTGGATAGGGCAGGGATGATGCTTTCTTCCACCCAAACATAAGTGCCTACAAGAACAAACCTTAGCGCTTGAGAATTAACAGTGTCAATGACCCAACAATTATTTTTAGAAATTTTAGGAAATGCTGCTACTTTCTCGATGCACTTAGAGGAAGGTGAGGGGGAAATTGTCTTGGTAATGCAACACCAAGGACAGGAAGTTGTGGTAGAAGTGGTTGCTGATACGATCGCCACGACTCTCAATGCACCTATGGTGCCTGTACTAGATGTACATGGGCTTAGAGATGTACAAATATCTATAGGGACTTAGAGTAGCAGATTCAATGTAGTAAAACATGAAAAATCATTGGATCGATTGGTGGAAACCATGCAACCGCTTTTGAATGTATTTGACCTTCCAGACAACATCACTGCAACCTAGTCGGAGTTTCCCTTAGCAAAGGGCAAGTGCCTCATCCTAGAGGGGCAACTTGAAGTAGCTTAGGTAGAAAATTAATGCTTAGCTACAGAAGTTGCCCAACTGATGGCCCAACTTGCCGATCTAGTTGTACTCAACCATGAACTCACTAAAGATGAAGCTTTTTAACAACTTCAAACTAGGCTTCAATAGGTTGAGTATGAGTGAGAGTTGGCGATCTTTGACAAGTCCTTAGCGAAAGCTCATTCTTATCATCTAAATAAGGACTTGGTAGAGGTTTGCTAGGAGAATGTTGGGTTGACTACAGAAGTTCGTCACTTGCACAATATTGGTGTTGAAAATCAACAAATGAAAGATTTTATCCATCAATAGCAGGAGGAGTTGGCTAGGGTAAACACCAATGTAAGAAGATTGGATACCAAAAATCACAATCTATCAATGGAGGAAGTCCAAGCCTTGCGACAAAAGTTAGCCATTGAAATCATTACTTGGAAAAATAAGGTCCTTAGGTTTGAATGAGTGAAAGATCACTATAGGGACCAAGTGGGGTTGCAAAAAGAAATTAACGAGAAAGAAATCCAAGTTGCAAAGGCTAAGATGAATAAAGCCCTCCAATAGCCCAAGGAAGGAGGTGAGGTATGGCAAACCATCTTTGATGGATTAAACACCTACAACCAAGCTAAGATTCATCTCAAGGAGCTGCAGATTGAAGAAATGATGAAATATATGAAACTAACCAATCTTCATTATGCAAACCTAGCCATGCTTATAGCTAGGAGGCCATCGTTAGACCTTGAGAAGTAAGTGGCCACCTCATATTCTTTATACAAGGGCAAGTTCAAGGTGCATAAAGAGATAAAGCAAAAGTTGGAAACAACAAATGTAGAACTCAAAGTTCTTCACACTCACTTTGAAGGGCAACGCTTATTGCGAAGAACTTAGCCCAATGAATGAACGACTATTAGTAGTTGCAAGCATTAGTTTGAGCATTCGAATTGAATGAAAATAGTTTGCTACATGGTTTGTCAATTTAAAGGAGCTATTTCTTACACTTTCATGTCCTTGGGATGTTCCTATTTTAGCACACATTGGCGAAGCTTCTTGGATTGTGAATGATCCTAGAAGTAAAAAAGATAAAATAAGGGCACTGTTGGAGGCTTTTCGATTGCCTTTAAAAGTTGCAGCAACCACAAACACCACCTCAACCGCCACATGCACTTAAAGCTAGCGAAGGCCTACCAGAACCACTACCACTAGGAACTATGTGATCCTCTTTAGCAACTTTAGCATCTCGGCGGGGTTGTGAGTCCATTATTGTTAAGGTGTTCAATTTTGTTATCCACGAACACCGCAGTTTTGTAATTTTTTTTGTACACTCAGGCACTTGGTGTGTTGCTAGCGTCAGTGTGTGTATTGATGTGTTTTGCCATGTGTGTTGCTAGTAACCTCATACCTTCCAAATTGTAATGAACTCGAGGATGAGTTTTCATTCAGTCATGGGGGTATGATGAAGCATCCAATCGACGACATTGATTGGGCCACGTTGATGAAGCCTCGTCAACATGGTTGCGTTAACGTGATTCTGTCAACGCATCTTTCCATGTGTTGATGTGGCCTCATCAATGTAGAGTCCATTTTTTTCTATAAATATGCATGCACCTGTTGCATTTATGGCATCTTTTGTTCAAGTTGTAGTAAAGCTTTTGTAGTTTATTTCTGTAGGAGTTAGATTATTTTCCAAGTGCCTGTAGAAGGAGTTCAAAGAGTTTATGGCTCTTTATTTGAATGTTAATGTACCTAAGCCCATTGGCATGAACGACAATAAAGATGAGCTTTTTGGACATTCCTTGCAGCATTTGAACTAGATTACTTAAGCATTAATATTTTAATACTTTAATAATTCTAATGCTTTTATTATAGCTTTATAGTTACAGTACACTTTTGTAGTTCATGAGAACACATAAGCATGACCACCTCAAACATATGTCCGACACTTAGCAACCTAATGACATTTAACATTGGGCAATCCAGTAGTGATTAGGACATGCTCGGGATGTGCACAGAGGATGGGACCGGTTGCTTATGCTAGGGGTAGTCGAGTGATAAAGTAGTAGAAACTTAAATTATCTAGCCTTTCACTCCCTATATTAGAATAATTAGATATTAAAGATAAAAGAAAACATATAAAAAAATCATATGCCTCAGTCTCACTTAACCATTATTCTAGAATGTCACAAGTGAGGCTGAGAGGATAATGACTGCTCTAACTAGGATTTTTGATGGCTAGAATTATATGTGTGTAAGTGCTCATAGTCTTTGGAATTTGACTAGGTTCCGCGTGAACGCTCATGATTAGTATGGTTGGGCGTAGGGGTACCTCGTCACTCATTAGAGGGAAACATTGTAATGCCTCCCAATCAATTTGTGCTCAAGATGCTGCTCTAAACTCTTAGGAGGTTGGGCATCTAGGATCTTCAAGAAGGGTAAGTTGTGCATGACCATGACTATTGGGATTTCCATCCCACTGAAACACAACATAGGAGAGATCGACACTAGGAGAAGCATCATGAGGCTTTGAAGGGGAAATGGTTCACCAATCCCTTATTCCTGCTAAACCAAAATGACAATGAGGATACTCCCTCTAGGCATGCTCAACATGAAGATTCTCCACCCCTTGATATTGGTGATGTGAGCTTGAACTTGAATATGCAATCTACTATTAACAATCCAGGTTTAAGAAAAATTGGAAGGCAAAGCAAGGGCTCGAGCAAGTATCAAGATGATAAGAAAGTTGACAAATGTGGCCATGACAAGTGTAGTGGAGGTGGTAGTCCTCCTCCCTCTTTGCCCTCTTCATCTGCATCTTCTTCTTCCTCTTTTGGTTCTAACAAATGCCATAGAAAGAATAATCGTGATGAAGGTGAATAGTAAGATAATGATAATCATAAAGACCACCATAAATGAAGGGGTAGTGGAGGACATCATAGGCATCATCGAAATAATTATGATGATGAGCCTTTGCTTACCACTCGAAGCATGCTAAACATTATAGAGGTAGTAAAAATTCCAACCATGCATGTGAAAGATAGTCAAATTATGCAATTTGACATGAACAATATTCCCAAATTTGAGGAAGATATAACTCTGATCTACAAACACATCTTCAAGCCTTTCATGATGCTTGTGCCTTAAAAAATATTGAAAATGATTGGCAAGAATTAAATCTATTTCCCAAGATGCTCATCAAGGAAGCAAAAAGTTGGTATCTATCCTTGGAGCTGAAATCCATTTGCAGGTAGAGTACAATGCTAGAGCTATTCAATGATAAATATCAGATGTACTCCTGAGCTTTTAATCTAAGAAGGCAGATCCAAGGATGGAAGCAAGGAATACATGAACTTTTGGATGTTGCCATTGGTAGATACTATTCTCTCATACACCGATGCCCTAGCCATGGTTATTATTAATAGGAATAACTTCACCACATCGTAGATGGACTTTGATCAGAAACAAGAAGAACCTTAGGGGTCTATGCCCGAGGAAGACTATTAGAACTTAGAGCCCATCAGATCCAAAGGTTGATAGATCAAGTAGAAAATGAAGAAGAAGAGTTGAGAAAATGAGAAAGTGTTAAAGAATATAATAGGGATCCTTCCATTAGAAAAAAGGAGATTCGATTTTGTGATAATGAGGAGGAGTCACGACTTGATGAGGTGGTTCAATCAAAAACCTTGTCAATCCAAAAATCTATTTCCAATATATTAGCTAAGGTTGATAAATTATGGGACTCTTTAGACAAAAAATTTGAAACTGCTCCAAAAATCATAGAATAATTAAGAGAGCATAGTAGTGATTATGATTGTAGGAGGTGGAGAGAAGCTAAACCTGCCTACCAAAGCGGTAAGGGAAAAGTTGTTGCAATAGAAGAAGTTGTGAAAATAGAATCAGGTGATGATGATGGATTTGACATCTACCAATATGAACATTCTAAAGGATGTTGTCCTATCGTGTCACACTTGCAGGTGTCTGGGATGTACATGTTGAATCCTAGATAGGCAAGAAGGCAAGCACCTAGAAGATTACCTTATCCTCAAGGCAATCCTAGGTAGTTCCACCAACAGTAAACCTACTATCCAAGTGAAGCTCCACCACAATCATATGAGTAGTACTAGCAATGGTAGCATTCACAGTCATGGGGGATGCCACCACCAAGGCAACAATACCCTTATAGGTAACTAGATCCATATGGGTACTATGTTCAACAACCCATTTTTCCATGTGACTCTTTTAGTCATGCCATCTTCCAACAACATCACTACCCTCTTGAGTATTACAAAACTCATCCTCCATCTACTAGAGGGGAGTCACCACATCCATATTACCCTCATCATCCTTTTGCATATGTTCCTCCACCCTCAACCCAGTTATCACCTATTTCATCAATGCAGGGGGTAATTCTACCTCAACTACAACAACATAATGCAATGAGGGTTGTTATCTTATAGTTAGCTCCTTAGCCGAGTGGTTTGGAAATTAGATCATGAAAAAGACCCTTCTTCTGAACCAACAACCCAATTAAACCCTCACATACATCTACAATTGGCAATCCTACTTGTCCATCTTTCTCTACATCTAATTCATTTGAGTCCCCTTCAAACCAAACACCTCTAAAAGTGCATATTGTCATGTTAACTCATGTAGTAATCGAATGGATAAAGGTTGGTTACCTTCTTAGGAAACTATTTGATCTTGGAAGTCCCTTTATTTACCTTCAAATCACTAGTAATGAGCCTTGCAAGGCTCTTATGGACTTAGGTTTTGGTGTTATGATTTTCCATGAGATGTATAAAGCTTGGAACTTGCCTCCAATCAAGAAAAGCAACCTCCATATCAAGTTGGCTAATCAGTCTATCACTATTTCCTTGGGACTAGTGGAGGACATTATGACTATCGTTTGTGGATGGTCCTACCTCATTGATTTCTTGGTGATCCGAGTGGAAAATTGTAAGGGGGACTTCCCAATCATCATGGGAAGGGCTTGGTTGGGCACTGTTGATGCATGATTAGGGATCCAAGATCTTTTTCTTAAAATCTCTAAAGAAAATGCATTTGGAGAGATTAAGAGGAAGAAAGTTCCATGCATTGTGTACAGTGATATAGGGTGCAACTATGTGCAGAAACTATAAGTCGTTAATAGTATATCTATCAAAGCATGTAGTTAGTGTGTTGATATATCTAAAATTCAAAGATGCTTATACAGAGTAGCAAAAAAGTAGGAGGATACCCAGTGGGTGATAGCTAACCTTGAGAATAGCTCAACACTTTGCATGGAACCTACTAAGAGCCTAACATGTGCCTACATGGAAGGCATGGGTGAATTGGGGCAAGTTCATTAGTAACTCTTTATTGAAAAAATTGATAATACTAATTAGGAAGAGTTGGAAATTCCTAGAAATTTTAAACAAGAGCCCTTAGAGTTGAAAACTCTACCTACTAGCATGGAGTATGCATTTTTGAAAAATGGCAAGCTGGTAATCATTAATGCCAATCTTGCTTCTAAACAAAAGGAGATGCTATTGAAGGTGGTTAATAGATGGCCAATAGCCTTTGCTTGGTCATATCCTGAACTCATAGGGATTGATCCTAGGATATGCCAACATTGTATCTACATTGATGTAGCCATGAAGCTAAAGAGACAATTGCAGTGGTGGTTGAACCCCAAATTGAAGTAGATCATCAAAGAGGAAATCAAACAACTCCTCAAGGTAGGGATTTTCTATCCCGTTGTAGATAGTGAGTCAGTTAGCCCACTAGTGATTATGCCAAAGAAAGATGGCAAGTGATAGATCTACATCGATTTTTGATTGTTGAATATGGAAAAATTATTCAAAGACACTTTCCATTGCCATTTATGGATTAAGTGTTGGATACTATTTCTAGGCATTGCTATTATAGCTTCTTAGATGGTTAAGGGGGCTATAACCAAATCTAGATTGTGCTAGAAGACTAGGCCAAAACCACATTCACAAGTCCTTAGGGGACTTTTGCATATTGAAAGAAGAATTTTGGCTTGTGCAATGCTCCTACAACATTCCAATGCTTGGTCTTGAGCATTTTTTAGTAGTAGATCAGTGGTGGGGTGGAAGTCTTCATGGATGACTTCTCCACCTATGGTGCCACATTTGAGCAAGCCTTGGACTACCTTGAGTAGGTGCTTAAAAGGTGTGTGGAGATGAACCTTTGACTCAATTGGCAAAAGAGCCATTAGATGGTCTAGAAGGGCATTATACTGAGGCACAAACTTTCTTAGGTAGGGATTGAGGTTGACCCTAAAAAGATTAGGGTCATCCAAGGAATTACCCATTAACTAGAAACTATAAAATATGTCTGGTCATTCCATGGACACATTAACCAGTGATTCATAGATAATTTTCTAAGATCGCAAAATTGTTGGTCAAGATAACAAAGAAATGCTCCATTTGTTTGGACTAAGGGATGTGAAAATGCATTCCAACAATTGAAGGAGAAACTCGTCGAAACTCCAATTCTATGAGCACATACTCATCTAGATCATTTCATGTCATGATGGATGCATTAAGTTATGCTTTGGGGGCCATGCTTATGCAATTGGATGATCAAAAACATCCTTATTACATCCATTGCATAAGCTGAAGCATCATGGATGCATAACTAACCTACATCACCCTAGAAAAAGAATTGATGGTAGTGGTGTTTGCCTTGGAGAAATTTAGGCACTATGTGCTTAGATACAAGGTGTTCATGCACATGGACTACAATGCAATTTTCTTCATGATGAATAACCCAACGATGAGTCCTTGTATCATATGGTGGCTAGTAATCTTGTAAGAATTCGATCTTACGATGGTAGATCGAAAGGAAACTAAGAATATGGTCGCTGATCACTTGTCTTGGTTGAGATAGGATTACAAAGAGGAGGAAAGTCCACTATCTGATTAGTATCTTGATGAACTCCTCTTTATCGAGGCTATAAACTGAATAATTGCCCACTAAGCCTAAATGGTACTATAGCATTCTCACATATCTTCTCACTCAAGAGATGCCATAAGATCTGGATCATAGGAAGAAATAATAGTTTCTTTATTAGGTGAAATGCTTCATGGAGATCAATTGGCACCTCTACAAGATGTGCATTGATGGCCTAGTTCATTGGTATGTCCTTGATGCTAATCAATTGCATATTCTCCAAGATGCTCATGAGGATCCTTGTGGGGATCACTATGGAGGGAGATGCACAACCATTAAGATCCTAATGGTAGGATATTACTAGCCAACACTTTTTAGGAATGCTCATTAATTTTTTACCTATTGTGAACATTGCCAATGTGATGATGAAATAACCGCTCGTATGGAGGATCTTTAGCAATGGATTTACCCACTAGAATCCTTCAACATTTGGGGCATTAACTTCATGGGTCCCACCATGCCCATGTCAAATGGAAAGGCATACATCATAGTCATTGTTAACTATTGTACGAAATGGGTAGAAGCAACAACTATCACCGATTGTACACCTTCTATTGCTACTTGGTTTGTACAATAGAATGTTGTAAATAGGTTTGGTGTGCCACGTGCATTAATTTCTGATAATGGAGCCCACTTTATAGGCACTACCTTTCGGAAGCTCATGCAACACTTGGGGGTTGAGCATAAATTAACAACACCTTATCATCCCCAAGCCAATGATAAGGCTAAGGTTACAAATAGGGAAATCACTAAGATCTTAACAAGAATAGTTAGGAAATATAGAAGAGACTAGAGCATGAAACTCAATGATGTCCTATGGGCTTACTACTCCACCTAAAAGCTCCCTATAGGCTACTCTTCCTATGAGGTGGTGTACGGAAAATTGCCAACTGTTGTTATTTAATTTGAGCTTTGTACACTTTTAATAACCTACAATCTTAACCTTGACTTAAGTCTAGCACAAAAAGAAAGATTAAAAAATCTCAACCTACTAGACAAAAACTGATTGGTGGCCCTATCATCTAATGAGTTGCACAAGGCATTTAACAAAAATGCCATTACCTTAGAATTAGGATAGTTAAATTTCAATTGAGAGATAAGGTCTTCTATTGGAACCCCACATATGTGCCACAATGAACTAAGTTCCAAACACTATGAGAAGTCCCTTATATTACTTCCAAAACCTTTTCTTCTAGGTCCATGTTGATCTACAAACTTGAGAGTCTAGATAAGAAACAACTAGTCAACATGTAACAAATTAAACCTTTTCATGAGTATAAGGAAGCCAATGGTCACAACACCTCCTTAGATGGACATCCACACTCGATTTTTCAGATCTCCTCCTTCCAACTTAGTTGTGGGAGAGATGGCCATCCATGCTAATCATATAAATGGCTCCTCAGTTTTTTCTATTTTTTGTTTTACACATTTTTATTTTACACTTTGTTGTTTTTACACCCTTTTTTGCTTTTCTACTTTTTATTGTTTTACATCGTTTTGTTTTGTTTTATAACATTGTTAATATGTTTTATTTTTCTTAACTATTTTATAATTTCTTGTATATTTTTCTTTATTTTGGTGTGATTTTCTTATTGTGTTCTAATAATAACATACCTTATTGCCAATAGGGTGAAGTGCGTTTTGCTTGATGTGGTTATGTGCTATATAGTTATTTGATTATTAGTGTCTAGATTCTAGCTTTAAATTTTGTTATTTGATAACTAAGAGATGGTTTCTTTTTCATGAAATAGACAGTAAGTCCACATCATCCACCCATTCACAAACTCTATGGGGTTTTTGATTTTGGAAGTATGAGGTCCCTTTTCTCAACAAACCTTTAACGAACTTGTGACCTTGGTAGTTTTTGGACTTAGAAAAGATTTAAGGGCTTGAATAGGGTGTGACTTCAAGGGGACTCAATGCTCTTTGTACCTTCTACCATCTTTAGTGCAAGTGTGTTTTTCATGGATCTCTTAACGTTCTATGTTGATCAATAACATGAAGTTAAATAAGTCTTTGCATGGTGTAGTTCCCATTCAAAAAAAAAAAAAAAAAAACAAAAAACAAAAAACAATAGGAATTCAAAGCACATCCCTTAGACAAAATAAATGGGCTACAAGCATTGGTTATGGAACTAGAAAGACATGTTAGCCATGCATGACGGTCCCCTCTAACTAAGACCCTTTCTCACTTTCTACATCTCTTTTCTTCTTAAACAAGAAACAATGTTTGATCTGTGGGAGCCCTCTTGTGTCTCAAGGGGATGGACTAGTCTTAGAGTGGCAATTTGAGGTCACTAAATGTAGTTGGTTTTGGTCAATGCTAAGGATGGATTTTATTAAGTCATTTAACCACAAAATTCATGAGGAACTTCATTGGACCTTAATTGGGAACTCTATACCACTTTCTCTCTTTCATTCATCTATGTTTATGTCCTTTGATGTCTTGGTTTGATATGTTAAAATTATTAGGTAGTTTATTTTAGGTTTTCGTACTTAACTTTTTATAACCATTAATCATCCATGGGGCTTGTGGACTCTTTGGTTTGAGGATATGCAAGGGCAACAAAGGGCATGTGTCTACTTTGGGTAGGACCCACTTGCATACCCTTTTGTTGGGATAATTAAGTTCTTTATCCTTAGACATTCTTACAATCAAATCCTTTTGCATGCCCCCATTAGTGACATCCAATTATGCACATCTTCACAATGTTTTTTAGTGAAATAATCATTTTTGTTATTGTGAATTCTTTAACCTTCTTTAAGCATTTAATGATAAACTACTTATCCATTTTTCCATTTTTTAGTCTTTTTGTTATTGGATGTACATTGTATGTTGTGGGGGCCACTCAAGTTTTTTTCTAATGGCCATTTTTTTTGAATTTTTCTAACTTTCACAAAGGTTTACCTAAGGAATAATACTAACATCATTAATCCATGAAGTTAAATCCTTTTAACAAACTTTAATAGCTATAGAAATCAAATACTATTAAAAGAATCAATTTGCCATAATCACAACCTAGCCAAGTGTAACTGTCAACGAGACAAGGTATCTAAAAGCTATAAGTTACACACTGCACACTAATCCATGATTTTTTTGGGATTGCAGAGGGAAGCATGGACTAGAAATGGAACTATCTTCACCAAAGAATAAGTAGCAACAACATGTGATGAGACCCATTCATGATCATTGAATCTTCTCCCTCAATCTTTAGCTGCTAGAGGAGTTGGATGTTAGTTTTGGCCAGGGTGTTCAATTTTATTATAATGAACATCCAATTTTCTAAAAGATTATAAATTTGTACACTTGGGCACTTAGAATTTGTCTGTTTCATTTGAGTCACTTTGCATGTCAATCAATAATCCATACATTAATATTTTGCAAGGGACTTCTTCCTCCTTTTGTTCACTTGAGGATAAGTTTTCATTTAGTTAGGGGGGTATGATGAACTGTATTTTATTTGGCTCCAATATTGGGTATTTGATATCGGAGCCTTAATACTAGATACCTGTTATTAGGGGCCAAGAAGTGATGTTGGATATCCAGTATCATGGGATGTGTGCCAGCCTCACTTGGGCACATGGTTTGGGAGTCTTTTTGGTCATAGCCTAGTAGAGCTCTTACATTTTTTTCTTCCCTAGAGTTAGAATATTTTCCTAAGTTCCTATAGTAAGAGACATTGAGTGTACGAATCTTTATTTGAGCATTGTTGTATGTGAGCATGGTAGTGTGTGTGATAATAAAGACAAGCTTTCTGATGAAGCTTACAACACTTTGGCTAGATTAAATATTTTCTTTATGCATTTAATGTTTTATGTAATTTCTTTTAATGCTTTAAGTAATTAAGCTAGATTAAATAACAATTAGTTAAGCAAATAAGTACAATCACTTCAAGCATGCACATGACACTTGGTAATCCCAGTAATGCTTAACATCTGGTAATTCAACAATGTTATACATGTTCAGGATGTGTACGAAAAGTGGGGCCAAATGCTTATGTTAGGATTAGTTAGACATTGGTTAGTTAGTTTGATTAAATAACTAATTAAATTACTTCATTCCTTTCATCCTTTATTTTAAGCATCCAAAACATAAAACATCAAAATAATAAAAATCATATGCCTTGATTACACTTAACCATACCTTTGCATATCATAAGTGTAATTGGAAAGACAACGAATGATTGTTAGGACAAGTTCACTTCCTAGAGGCTAGTGTATCGGAAGACAAAAGATCCATGGAATTTGACTGGATCATGTGTGAACACTTAATGATTTGTATGGTTGAGTGTAGGGGTATTCGCCACTCACCCCTAAATATAGCACATTTTTTTTATTTAAAACAAACCTTTACCCATTGTGTCCTAACTAGGTGTTAAACATAATGCTATTTATTCTCTTTCTAATCCTAGATAAATCCATTGAGTCTAGTATTGTTTGAAATGTCTTATACATAACTAATATGCAAGTTAGGACAGTATAAAAAAAACATGAACTTTTTGATAAGGGGTGTTGGAACATGGAGTTTTTTTTCTCGATTATATGTATTGCAAGAGATTGTGAATACTCTTACTTAAGGAGCTTAGACTTTCTCTCATCCACCAATCCTATTGGGCCTTGCTTGGCAAGATGAGCATTGATGGTAGCTTGAGATGATGATCCCCTTTTTTATGCACTCCAAGACATATAGCCTACACAACACTTTCATAGAACTTATTAATGAATTAGTAGAATCTAAAATTATAAATAAAAATGGTTGATCTCTTCCTTGGATACAAATATTATCAACAAATTTTCATTTATACTCAAGAGTGTGATAGGAAGGAAGCTCAATCTTTAGCAAATATTGAGTTTCTTATTTATGGGTTTTAAGGTGCAATATTGCAATTTAACATGAGGCAACATGTGGTTATTTTTTATTAGTCTATAATATTATATTAATTTTCATACTTCTTGTACTTTTAAAATTATTCCTTTGTGATGCATAATGTTAAATTATCGAAAGCTATAAGTAAAAAATGTTGATATCTTCCTTACATATAAATATTGTGAACAAAGTTTCATTTATACTCTAGAGTGTGATAGGAAGGAAGCTCAATCTTTAGCAAAGATTAAGTTTCTTATTTATAGGTTTTACAGCGCAATATTGCAATTTAACATAAGGCAACATGTGGTTAATGTTTATTAGATTGTAATATTATATTAATTTTCATGCTTCTTGTACTTTAAAACTACACTCCTTTATATGAAGAATTACATGTAGGAAAAGTGCATCAAAGAAAAAATAGTAAGAGATTTCAAGGCTCTGTATGATTTCAAAAACAAGTGCAAGGATTTGGGCTTCTAAGCTTAGAAAGTCTAAAATTATTTTTCCATACTATCATCTATCATACTGTATCATATAGATCTATAGTTTGGGGACTTGAACTCAATACTAAACTTTAGAAAGATATTGAAAGGAGATAGAAAAATGTTTTTTCTCGATGAGTTAAAGGTGAAGATGCAAATACCTTGATGTTATTATGTGAATGTGATTTATTACCTTTAGAAGTAGAAGCCTTGTGCCAATTCATTACATTCACAAATTCTCTAACTAAGTTCTTGAGGATTTGTGAGACCATGTGGTAAATTGTATTCTTCATCAACTATGATATCAGAGCTTCGATATTGGAGCCCCAATATCATAACATGTACTATGTTATTGAATATTTGATATCGTGGGATGCATGCTTGCCTATAAATATAGCACTTGGGTGCACGATTCAAACATTCCATTCCTTGGTTGTTAGCAAAGCTCTTGCAGCTTATTTTCTCTAGAGTTAGAAAATATTATCTAAGTGCTTGCAATAGGAGTTTGGAAAGTGTACAAATCTTTATTTGAGCACTTATGTACCTAAGCACCTCATTGTGAATGGTAATAAAGATGAGCTTTTTTGATCAAACCTTACAACACTTGGAATAGATTAATTTTTTCCTTGTGCATTTATTGTTCATGCACTTCACTTTAATGAATTTTAATTAAGTAATTAATATCGATTAAATAACAAACATGAGTACGACCACTTCAAGCATACGTTACACTTGGTAATTTTAGTAGTGCCTAATGCTTGGTAGCCCAGTAGCGTTGCAACATGTTTAAGATGTGTACGAAAAGTGGGAATGGATACTTATTGTAGGATTAATTAAGTGTTAGCTAGTTATTAGATTATTTAGATTAATTGAATATCAAATTTACTTTATTTCTAGCACTTAGGCAAATTTAGTGAAAAAGAAAAAATGATAAAAATCATGTGTTTCAATGACACTTAATCATACCTTTGCATTTGACAAGTGAAACTAGAAAAACAATGATCATGTCCTTGATATTCACTTCCTAGACCTAGTGTACTTGGAAAGCTAAAGTTTGTGAAATTCAAATGGATCACTTAGTGAATGCTAGTGATTCATATGGTTAGGCATAAGAATTGCTTGTTTCTCATCATTGGTGCCATTACTAGGGACTTTAGTTAGCTACATGCACTATCTAGGACTTAGTGAAATCATTTAAAGATGTTGTAATGAATCTTAAAGTCACAATCATTAAGAATAATAGTAATGAGCATACTATTTTTCTTTTCAAAGATAAAATGGCTTCTTCTCATAAGGCTGATTCTCTTCCACTATTCAAGCATACATCCAATTAAGAAAGGCATGGGGGGTTAAGTTAGCCAGTGCCTTAGCAATGCAGAGTGATATATACTCATCTTGATGAGTATGTGCTAGATTTCACCTTCATCTTGCATCAGGATGAATAGCTATAGTGGAGGGACATGGAGGGCAACATTGTGTTGCCACTTGATCAATTAGTTCCTGCAATGCTGCTCCAAACTCTTATGAGATTGGGCATCCAGGGGCTCAATGTTGAATATGTTGTGTAGAACCACAACTATTGAGACTACCATCCTATTGAGGCACAATGCAAAAGAGATCAACAACAAGAGAGATGCCATGAAGTATTGAAGGGAAAACAATTTAATAACCCTTATTCCTGTAGGGTTAAAAAGAAGGAGAGGATTCCTTTTCTAGGGATTCATAATTCACTGACTCTCCTTCCCTTGGCTTTGATGAGAGGGACTTGAACTAGAATTTATAGTCTATTGTAAATAATCCTGGTTTAGGCAAGAATGGGTCCCATGACCATGGGGACTCCAAAGGTGGGAGTCAAGGCAGGAACATGGAAAAAAATGATGATTGTGGCTATGACCAAAGAAGAGGGGGTAGTAGGCATCGTGTTAGTGCTAGTTGTCCTTCCTCTTTTTCACCTTTGACATCCTCTTCTTCTTCCTTTAGCTTCAACCAAGGTCATAGAGGACATGACCATGATGAAGGTGACTGTTGGGATAGAAATGATTGTAGGGCCCATCGAACTAGTAGAGAGGTTCACCACCATGAAAGGAGGGGCAGTAGAGGGCATCATGGACATCATGACCATCACAAAGGCTATGAACATGATGAGCCTTTGCTTGTAACAAGGAGCATATTGAACATTGCAGAGGCTATGAGAATCCCAACGAGGCACGTGAAAGATAGTATAATTAAATGGTTGGATATGAATAATATCCTTAAGTTTGAAGGGGGATATAGCTCAAATCCATAGAATCATCTCAAAGCCTTTCACGATGCCTATGCCTTGCAAAACATCAAAATTGAATGACAAAAGTTAAAGCTATTTCCAAGGACATTCATTAAAGAAGCTAAAAGCTGGTACTGGTCTTTGGAGCCAAAATCAATCCATCATGGAGTACGATGCTTGAGCTCTTCAATGACAAGCATCAAATGCACTCTCAAGTATCCAACTTGAGAAAGTAAATCCAAGGTTGGAAACAAGAAACACATGAAGCCTTAAATGTAGCCGTCGGCAAGTAGTATTCTCTCTTACACCAATGCCTTGACCATGATTATTCTTAGCGGGAGCAACTTTGCCATATCATAGATGGGCTCCACATAGAAATAAGGAGAACTCTTAGGGTCTATGCCCAAGGGAGACTTTTAGAATTAAGGGCTCATTAGATTCAAAGGCTAATAGAGTAGGTTTCAAAAGAAGAATGAGAATTAAGAAAAAGCAAAAGTGTAGAAGAATATAACTAGGATTCTTCCATCCACAAAAGGGAGGTCTAGTTCTATGACAATGAGGAGGAGACATCTCATGATGAAGTGGTTCAACAAAAATCCTAATGAATTCAAAAGTCTATTTTCAAAATTTTGACTAAGGTAAATAAAATGTGGGACTATTTAGATGAGAAGTTCCAAACTACTCTAAAAATAGTAGAGGAATCCAAGGAGAAAAATAGTGATTGTGATCATAGGAGAAGGAAGGAAGCTAAGCATGCCCACTAAAGGGGCAATGGCAAGGCTACTATAGTAGAGAAGGTTGTGGACTTCAAATCAGATGATGATGGTGGGTGTGACATCTACCACTATGAACATCCTAAGGGATGTTGTTCCATTATGTCACACTTGCAAGAGTATGGTGTGTATGCTCTAAATCCTAGATTGGTGATGAGCTAGGAAAAATATGGTGTTAAATATCATTAATATTTATCTTTATTTCTTTCATTATAGAAATTCTCACCTTGTCTGTGATTGACCCACGAGTCATATCACATGGAGAAACAGTTTCAAAGTCAAAGAATCATCAAGATAATAAATGGTTAGAATCAAATCCAAACAAATTCCACACTTATGCCTATCACTCATGAGTAAAATTATGAACCTTTATCATAACTTCTAATCACATGTTCAAGAATAAATATTTATAATTAAATCAAATTGGAGTCAAAGTTACAAGCATAGATGACGATGAGAATTACAAGGGATACTTCACCTAAATGTGATTTTGCCTTGTTGTCTGGATAATGCAACAACCTCAATAGCACTAAACTCTAATAGTTTATGGTTGCCACAAGGTTTTAAAAAATTCTCACTTAATAATTTCTCAGAGAAATTAGACTTCAACTTGACATGGTTTTCGCTTGGGGATCAATTCTATACTTTCTCTTTTTATGTATACATATGTCTCTCTCTCTCTCTATCTATCCATCCTATTTGAATCTTGGACATGTATTTATACTCTAAGGGTATCTAAAATGAAGTATGGGATAATTAATCCTTATCACAAGCATCAATATCAATTGATATATACTTTATTGATTTCCATTGAGGCCTTGAGCTTCCACGATCATCACCATAAGTCACTTGTCTTTGTGTCGATCAATATCTAGATTTGCTTCTCTTGGTTAATCCATGATATCAATCCGTATTGCTATCACTATTTGGATCGATTTCAAATGTATCAATCCTTATTGCTATCGCGATTACCTAAAATAGCCAAAATAAACATCATTAGTTCATATCGATTTAGCTAGCAAAAATTGATGCTTTTTGATATGTCATGCAATAAAAATAATAAAAGTACTTTATCCATTACATTTATCCATTACTATGTAATACAAAATATTTTACGGATGATGGGATGCAATGTTGCATGGGCTGCGATATCGTGTACGTGATAGCCCGTCGCCAGTTCTATAAATAAGAGGCAGCTGTTCCTTGTTTTCACATCTAGATCTAGACCCTTAGTGAAACTCTGGCAGTTTTACCATTCTAGAGATAGAATAATTTCCATGTGCCTATAGTAGGAATCTCAAAGTGAACGGATCTTTATTTGAGCAAATTGTACCTAAGCACAATTTTGTGTATGAAAAGAAAGACGAACTTTCTGATAAACCTTGTAGTGCATGGGCTAAGCTAAATAGGAATTTAATTAATGTTAAATGCTTGAATTCTTTATTAGATAATTAATCTTTCTCAACCCTCAACTCTTCTAGTTAAGTGCATTCAGTACGACCGCTTCGAGCACGTTTGCTACGCTTGGTAACCTAGTAATGAATAGCTTTTGGTAATCCCAGTAGCGTTGCATTAGTTCAAGGTGTGTATGGTAAGTGGGAATGGATACTGATGCTAGGAAAATTAGAACTTAGTTAATTAAAGTTAGTTACTTAGTCTCTTCACCCTTTCCTCTTAGCATAGGTGTTAAAATATAAAGACATAAAAATCACATGCCTCAAGCTTACTTAACCATACAACCGTGACAAATACAAGTAAGCTTGGGAAGACAACGATTGATTAACCTTAGGTTTTTGATTGGGTGTGTAAGCACTTAGTCCTTGGAGTTCGATCGGATCACGTGTGTAACACTTGTATTTGTATGGTTGAGTGTAGGGGTACCTTGCCACTCATCATTGGTGCCATTGCCGGGGACTTAGTTGTTTGTGCGCTATGTAGAACATAGGAAATCATTTACATCATTGGGAGCTAGAACGAACTCTTAGGGTTGATCAAACAAAAAAAAATAACATAACGGTAAATAGCACATCAAGTAAGACCAAAATGTATTCTTCTCCACACAAAAGCACTTCACTGCCTAGGACCAACACTAGAGATAGTCAGTGGTAGTCAGTGGCACAACATACATAACCAAGAACCATTAGTTCCTCAACAATTCAGTGTGCTATATATTCATCATGATGAATATATACTTGACTTTACCTTTGTATTCCATTAAGATGAACAACTATGTTGGAGAGACTTGGAGGGTAACATAGTGTTGCCTCCAAACAGAGCCGCCCCCAACATGCTCCTTCGTGTCCTTACACGAATTGGCATGTCGCAACTATATGCTGAGTATGTTGCATGCTATTACAATGTAAGGGACTACCATCCCAGTGAAGTGCAATGTCAATAGGACTTGCGGCAAGAGAGTCATCACACATCGTTGAAGGGCAAAGGACCCCATAATGCTTCACCCATCATAAGAGAAATTAAGGGTGGTGAACCTATTTCAATAGGTTTTGCACAAAATGATGTTTCCCCTCCTAACGATGGTGAGGAGGTGGTGTATCAGAACCTGCACTCCATGATATAGAACCTTGGTTCTGATACCTATGAACACCAAGTGTTCAATGAGGGGACACTAACATAAGATAAGGACGAGCATTCTGATCGTCATCACGATCAAGGTCAAGACCACCAAAGAGAGGGTAGGTAACATCATCATGGCAATGGTTCCCCTTCTTCTTCACATTCATCACAACATTCACCCTCTCCTTCAACATTAGGACATAGTCATAAGGAGCATAATCATGAGGACAAGGGTAAGCAAAATGAGAAACCTTGATGAGAGAGTTGGGAGAGAGGACGAGGACATTCTAGGGAATCATGACATGGAAGAAGGGAAAGTAGGGAACCACGTAGACATCACAAACGCCATGAGAGAAATGACCATGACGAACCCCTACTTGCAACCCAAAGCATGTTAGACATTACGGAGGCTATGAGAATACCTACAAGGCACCAAAAAGATAACCGGATCAAGAGACTAGACATAAATAATATCCCCGATTTGAGGGGGGATACATCGCTGATCCGTAGAACCACTTACAGGCATTTCAAGATGCTTGCGCCTTGAAAAATATTGAAAATGAGTGGCAAAAATTAAAGTTATTCCCAGGGACACTCATAAAAGAAGCAGAAATTTGGTACTGATTCTTAGAGCCGGAATCCATTCGAAGGTGGAGTACGATGCTAGAATTGTTTAACGATAAATATTAGACATACTCCTAAGTGTTCAATTTGTAAAAGTAGATCCAAGGATGGAAGTAGGGTAATCATGAACCCTTGGATGTTGCCATGGGTAGATATTATGCATTGTTACATTGTTGCCTGGGCCATGGTTATGCTCAACGAGATCAACTACGCGATCTTGTAGATGGGCTAAGACATGAAACTAGGAGAACCCTTGGAACATATGCCGAAGGGAGATTATCTGAGCTTAGGTCCCATGAGGTTCATAGATTGTTGGAGAAAGTAGCTAAGGAAGATTGAGGGCTACATAAGAGAGAAAGCATAGAAGAATATAACCATGATTCTTTCCTTCGAAAGAGGGGAGTGAGATTCTGCGAGGAGGAGGATGAGTCACCACTTGAAGAGTTGGTAAATAGGAAAACCTTGTAGCTTCAAAAACTAACAATAGAAGTGTTGGCCAAGGTAGATCAAATGTGGAACTCCTTAGATAGTAGATTTGAAACCATCTTAAAAATCGTAGAGGAGTCTAATGAGCGAAGTAGTGACCATGATAAGAAAAAGAAGAGGGATTTGGACCATGCGCATAACAAAGGTAAGGGTAAAATAGAGGTTGTGGATTTGGATATAGACAATGATGGTGGATGTGAGATCTACCAATATGACCATCCTAAGGGATGTTCCCCAATAATCTCACATCTACAAGAGTCTGGGGCGTATGCACTCAACCCAAGACTTAACAAACGATAGGCACCTCGAAGGTTACCTTATTCCCAAGGTAACCCAAGAAAATTTTACCAACCATTAACGTGCTATCCAAGTGGAACTCCACCACAACCTATTGAAAAACACCAGCATTGGAAATACGCACAGTCATGGGGGATGCCACCGCTGAGACAACAATACCCTTACTAGCAACCAGATCTGTATGGCTACTATGTGTAGCAGCTAATCTCTGCAAGTGACTCTATTGGTCACGTGACCTCACAACATCACTACCAAGCTCAAGAATACTATAAGACTCCTTCTCTTGGGAGAGACACACCACATGTATACCATCCTTCGAATCCATCCGCCACTCTTACGCCGATAGCTCCACTACCACCTGCTCCAGCAATGCAAGGGAAACTCCCCACTCAACCATAGCAACACAATGTTGTGAGAGCTGTAAACCTTCAACCCACTATTGGTTCTGGTAACTGTACAAGGGGAATACCTTTTCTTAGAACCAACATTCCAAACAAGCTCTCACGACCACAAGCGGTTGAGTCTTGAAACACCTCCCCATCAAATAAGGCTTCGGAGCTCCCTTCAAACCAACAACAGAGCTCACCACACACAGTTATGTTAACACATACTATTATTGACTGGATCAAGGTGGGCCATCTTCCCAAGAAATTCTTTGATCCTGGAAATCCCTTAATCTATCTCCAAGTCGCTGGGAATGAACCACGTAAAGCTCTTCTTGCCTCAGATTTTGGACTTAACTTAATATCGCAAGAAATGTATAAAGCCTAGAACCTACCTCCACTAAAGAAGAGCAATATTCACTTAGAGTTGGTTGACCAGTCCATCACTATTCCCTTGGGACTAGTAGAGGACATCGTTATCACTATGTGTGGTTGGTCATACCCAGCATATTTCCTAGTGATCCAAGTAAACAATGATAAAGGGGACTTCCCAATAATAATGGAAAGGGCATGGCTAAGTACAGTATATGCATGCCTAGGAATCTGCGATCTTTCCCTAGAAATATATAAGGAAAACACTTATGGGAAGATTGAGAAGAAGAAATTTCCATGCATCACATACAATGATACAAAGGGTGATGACGTGCATGAATGTTCAGCATCTCTTGCATGCAACAAGTATGCACCAGAGATTAACATACAAAGGTGCTTGTATGTAGCAGCCACACAACAAGAAAAAACCCAGTGGTTGATAGCTAATCAAGAGAGCAGCCCACCAATATGTATGGAACTAACTGGGGGACCAACTTGTGCCCACGAAGAAAGCATAGATGCACTGGAGCAAGAGTGTCACCAACTTCCAACCCTTAATCTAAAACCACCAATTGAGGGAAGTTGGAAACTCTTAGAAAATTCAAATGAGTCCTCTGATAGTAGAATACTAGTCTGTGTGCAATTGACCAACCCTTATCATAAACCTAGAACGGTCTATGCACATTGCACATTTGAAAGAGGATGACCTCGCTCACTATTTTGGATCTCTCCCTTCCAATTTAGTCATGGGGGAGATGACCACCTATGCTAATCATTTGAGGCCCTTAGTTTCTTTTTAAATTTTTGTTTTACAAATTTCTTTAACTTTTCTTGTTTTTGTTTTACAACATTGTTCATACTTTTTAATTTCTTTGTGCGTTTGTTTATTTTGTGTGATTCGTCACCTAATAAGTGCTCCTGTTGATGGTATGAATTGTATTCCATTGATTGCTAATGTTTGGTTTTTACCTTTAAGTTATGATGTTCATACTAAGGTATGGTTCTTTTGATATAGTAGGCAATGAGTCCACTTCATCCATACATCCATGAATTTCTATGGTCTCTCTTGGCTTGGAACTATATAGTCCCTTTCTCAATAATAAGAACTATCAACGAATCAGTGACTAGGCATTTCTCAAACTAAGGAAGGACACAAGGATTGAAAAGGGTGTGACTTCAAGGGGATTTGATGCACTTGTGTTGGCCATTCTCTTGGGTGCTTGGATGTTTTCTTCTTGAGTTTTCTTACCGTTCCAACGTTGTCACATTATCGGGAAGCTAAGAAAATAAAAATAATAAGTCTTTGCATGGTGTGGTTCTCATGCAAAAACACACAAAAAAAAAACAGTGAGAATTCAAAGAACATCCCTTAGACAAAATAAGCATCTGGGCTACAAGCACTAGTTATGGAACTAGAATAAACATGTTCTCTCTAACTAAGGCCCTTCTCGCTTCCTATTTTCTCCTTTTTTCTTTTGTTGGGATGGTGGTGGCTCTTTGGTGGAAGCATTCTTGTTACTTCAAGTAGATGGATGGGTTGAATGTATTAATGCGAAGTCACTGGATGTGGTTTGTTGAGGCTGTATTTGGAATGAGATTTACTAAGTCACATTAACCATTAATACACAAGGGGTTGTACATCACCTTGTTTTTGAGACTCCATTCCATTCTCTTCTTGCCATCCTTCTTTATCCATTTATCACCTCATTGCCAGTTGTATCACTAGTCCATACTTTGGTGGATGCATTGTTTTTTTTTGGTAAATTCTTGTGGTTAAGACTCTAACTCTTGTTTCCAAATGACATTTCTAGATCCTACAAACTCTTTGAATGTGGGATTGTCAGGGCATTAAGGGCATGAGCCTGCTTTGGGGAGGACCCACTGGCATTCTTGTTTGGTGCATCGGTTAATTTCCTTTCTTTAAACATTTCTACAATCACCATTTTTTTTTGTTCATCTCCATCTTTGACATCCATTTTACTGACATGATCATTGTTTCTTTTTCTCCATCTTTCTTGTTCCTTTTCTTTTTCTCCATTCTCTCGCTACTGGAGGTTCGCTCTTAGTCATGGGGGTCCTGGTCCAATTTTTTCGATTTTCTCTTAACCCCTACACCTCGGGTAGTCACCAGTATAATATATTTAGATCTGTATCAGCCATAGCACAACTTTGCTAATGGACCTTACACCAAAGCAAGGTATCAATTGCATTATGATTCATTTATCTCTGCTAATATACGAACTGTGTTGTGTGTGTAGATGACAATCATACAACAACAGATTGGATCTAGAGGGAACACTTGGAATGGACTGGTGCTAAAGCAGTTATGCAAAGAACAGGATCAATGACATGCTTATGGATGGACAACGAAAGGCACAATCTTGGCATCGGCAGCAACAGACTTCTTTTTTTTTTCTCTCTTTCTTCTCTCTTCTCTCTCAGCTGCCGAATAAGGCTGGATGTCAAATATGTATAGTGTTCACTCTTGTTGTCATGAACACTAAATTTTGTCATGTATTGTAATGATGATCCATTCACATGTCATCCCATTCACCATTAGTCTCATTCAAAGTCAATAATCCCATACCTTCCCAATATTTTGTAAGGAACTTGAGGATGAGTTTTCATTCAGTTATGGGGGTATGATGGGATGCGATGTCGTGTGGGCCACAATATCGAGTACGCGATGTTGCGTGGGCTGCAATATCGTATACACGATATTGCGTCGGTCCCTGCGATATTGCGTATGCGATATCATAGCTCATTGCTAGAGATTTGCTAAGGGTCTAGATCTATATGCGATATCCCTTGTTTTCACATATAGATCTAGACCCTTAGCAAATCTCTAGCAATTTTGCCATTCCAGAGATAGAATAATTTCCATGTGCCTGCAGTAGGAGTCTCAAAGGGAATGGATCTTTATTTGAGCAAATTGTACTTGAGCACACATTTGTGTACGGAAATAAAGACGAACTTTCTGATAAACCTAGCAGTGCATGGACTAAGCTAAATAGGACTTTAATTAATGTTAAATGCTTAAATGCTTTATTAGATAATTAATCTTTGTCAACCCTCAACTCTCCTAGTTAAGTGCATTCAGTACGATTGCTTCGAGCATGTGTACTACGCTTGGTAACCTACTAACGAATAGTGTTTGGTAATCCTAGTAGTGTTACATTGGTTTAGGGTGTGTACGGTAAGTGGGAATGGATACTGATGCTAGGACAATTAGAACTTATTTAATTAAAGTTAGTCACTTAGTCTCTTCACCCTTTCCTCTTAGCATAGGTGATAAAATATAAAGACATAAAAATCACATGCCTCAAGCTTACTTAACCATACAACCGTGACAAATACAAGTAAGCTTGGGAAGACAACGATTGATTAACCTTAGGTGTTCGATTGGGTGTGTAAGCACTTAGTCCTTGGAGTTTGACCAGATCATGTGTGTAACACTTGTATTCGTATAGTTGAGTGTAGGGGTACCTCGCCACTCATCAATGGGATTCAACACAACCCCCAACTAGCCTTTGGCCAAACATAACATAACATAGTCGGCTGAAAATGATCTGAAATTTAGAAGGTGGCCATGAACATGAACAAAAGTCACCATCAAAACAAAAAGTTTCAAAATAAAATATCATAATTTGGAGGCTGTATCAAGCCTCTACTCCTACTTCCACATGCATGTTCTCCTCAAACTGGGAGGGTTCTCCCTTATCATCATTGCGAATCTAAGGATGGACATGTTTTTCAATGTCTGCCACCCCCTTATCTAGAGTGCCAATGGTAGAGTTGAGCTACTATAGAATTGAGAGGATCTCTTATTGGGTGGACTACACCTCATAAAGCTGTCATCAAGCTTCCTCATGAAAGTTATGGAGCTCACTGTATTTGAGTGCTAAGGATGATTTGGTTTCTTAGGGATCTTGGATGAAGGGACCAACCTTGGTGTAGATGCTTAAGGATTCGACGAAGACATCTTTCTTCAAGACTGAAAGATGGACCTTTGTGCCCATCTGTAACTTAGGGACTCCACACTTCCTCAGAATTGCTAAGATGAGGAAGGGAAAGCACAACTTTAGAGTATCATCATTATAATGGTAGATGAGGTACATGATTGGAGGGTAGGAAAAATTTGCCACCTCATTGTACTTTAATGCCTTCATCACACAGAGTGCATGGCTGAGTACATAAGTGGTGTGGGTAGATGGTAGGACATTAGTGATAATCATCCTTACCATTCCATGGTGCTCTAGCTTGAGTTTCAAAAAATACAAGACTTGGTTTTGCTAGCGATCATTATTGCTCTTTCCAATGAACTGATAGAATAATTCATATTTCTCCTTCATGTTAGCCTTCAATCATAAAAATTTCATTGTCCTAGGTTTGTAGCATGAACCACTCCTATGACTTGGCTATCGTAACCTTCACATGTGTCTTTTGAATGAAAGACACCAAGTAATGCTTTAGAGGGTTAGCCTTAGAGAGGTGGCATTTGAGGTTATGGTAAAATTCTAGAACCTCCTCTTGCATATACTAGTCTAGGGGTGCTTAGACAAAAACCTTGTACCCCATGATGTTTAACAGCTAGAGAACTACTGCGTCAGTGTGGTTGAACCACTTCATATAATCTACCTCTACATTCCATGGAGTAACCTTCAACCACACACTCCTAGGCACTTGCAAATAAATGAAAACTCTTAACAAATTGAAATTGTCTATTGAATCCTTTATTGGATGTGTACTTATACCTTTTCTCTATTGGTGCTCGATTTGACCATCTTATACTACAATTTTGAAAGACCTAATTAGCCCTTGGTATGATGATTGGGCAAGAACCCCAAATAAGATGATAGTCACTTGTTGTATTCTTAGAAAGTTAGAAAATGAGGGTTCGATATATTATACGGAAAAAAATTAGTATCCTACCCCACATTGGTTGGCTTCTATTGTGGCTATGGTGTTTGCCCATTCACACCACTTTTCTACTGGCACTATTGCTTCTATTGACCCTAGACTTTCATTTTCTTTACTTCCTGTTGGTCCTAAACTTTGGTTTGCACTAGCCCTAAACTTTGGATGTGGGTTTTACATGGTGGGATAATGATTTATGATAGAAATCATCACCTCATGAATATTTTACTATATATTTTTTTTACTTTTCCAGTTATTGATTCATATTACAGTTGCAATTAGGCTTAATATATTTTAGGTTGATTTTTATCACTACAACGATATAGTGGAATTCCAGGTTGCATATGTATTAATATTCAATGAAGCTATGCTCATAAAAATAGAGGCATTTGGGAAATTTTAGGGAATATTGATGCATATTGATTGAAGGTATATGAATCAATATGTGTGTCAATTGAGATTGCTATCATGTTGATAAAATCCAAGGCATTTGGAAAAATTTGAAACATATTGATATATATTGATTGAGGCTACATGAATCAATATGTGTATTAATTCATATCAATGCTATGCTTTTTAGATGAGAAATATTCATGGAAATTTATTCTTGTTCGTGCGAGATCAGGTAAATTAATATATTAGTGTCAAATCTTATTGATACAATTGAAAGTCTTGTTGGAAACCTGGACCTTTATTACTATCATATTAGGCAGGGTTGCTAGAATCAACTATTCGCAATACATATATATATATCTATATTATAGCAAGACATTGAGATTGCTTTGTCTCTTGATAATGAAAAACTAGGATATTTGTTATTTATCTATAGACATTGATACTTCAATATTATATTGATACTTACATATGTCCTAATTGCCCTAAGCTGAGGCTATTGATATCAATCAATATTATTATAATTTTATTTATAAATTATTTAAATGTGCCAATTTCTCTTCTTGATTAATGAATTCTTATTCTTGGATATGAGTCCACATATAACTCAGTTAGGAAGGCTCTACCTAGGATTATTTGGGCTTAACATCACCTCATAAGGTCTGCTTTATTAGGTGTAAGAATGTCTTCTATCCTCAAGGTCTAAACCTTTCCTATGATTTAAGGATTTGAGATGCATCACTTACCTCTAACTCATTTCCTAACTTGTTCTTGGTTTAGCTTCCAAGTTGGTTATACCCTACTATCATATCCTTTATTACTTGGTTATCCCCCCTAATTAAACTAAGGTATGTAACATACCTAGGTTAATTGGCAAAGATAAATTATAAAAACGAAACATGATCAAAAGATATACTAAAAGAAAGAATTTCCTTGGGTTTTATATATCTAGTTGACTAATAAAGTATCAAACGCAATGGGTGAACAAGTGTTAATATCCATCATTGGTCATCATAGTAGGGATCTCGACTATTGACACCTATGGAAGACATAATGGAAAACACAAAGAAAACCTAAGCATAAAAGTACCACTAGTTAAAAGAGATGATCATGCAAAAGAAAATAGGAAGATAACACAACAAAAATAAAAAAGAGGAATAAAAAAAGTTAAAAACAAGATAAAAACAAAAGCAAAAAGAAAACAATAATCTAAAAAGTACAAAGAAAAAAAAGTAAAGTAACTAAATAATGGAGTAAGAGAAATGATTAGAAGTAATGATGTCCATTAAAATACTAACTATGGAGGAGTCACTCCTTCTTTGCCAGTGTTATATCCTAGTTGTAAGGTAGTGGCATCATTATTTGATTGGTAATCGTTGCCTAAACCTTAAACACATTGCTTACAAACAAAAGGGGGTTCTTGTTGGATGCTTGAAGTTGTGAGCTTGGAGCATCGCCCCAATTATAAGGTTCTTGTGGGAGTGTGGCTCAACTCATGATGGAAGGTTCTTATGGGGTCATCTTTTTTTTTTCTCTTTTTTTTCATCATTTTTTCTTTTTATTTCTCTCTCTTTTTTTTGCAAGAAATTAAATATTTGACTGGCTTCAATCATGAGGTTCTTGTGGGAGCCAAATTCATGTTGCAAGGATTCCTCACATGGCATTGATCTTACTTGATATCAGTAGATACCTTTACCACTAGAGAAACTCAATCTAATATAACACATCCTTTCCACTTTAGTGACTCATCCAAGTAGGTATGTGGAAACCAAACACTAATAAGCATTACCCTAAATTGAGCTATTTAGCCACTTTGACTTATGAACATTGTACTTAAAGAATATTGTTTAAAAATAATAAATTTTATTATGTGTAAGAAACTTATTAATTTAAGGCTCACCCTTAGTTAGGTTTTGGGTTTAAACCTACTTGTCTAAAGGTAGGGGGAGTTAACCTTCTCTCTGACATTCCAGACATGATGCTATTGAATTCTTTAAAGCTCCAACTTACAATAGAAAAGACCATTACCCTCTACATTTTTCAAGGTTAAAGTTGTAGACTAAAATTAGCTTTTTAGTAGGTCATTCAATGACATAAGATTCTTGATGAGAGGTATGTTGAGGAGTTAAGACTTCGATAGGACTATTGGTATGTAATTCATCTATTGTGGGATAATTTGGGTCACTTAGCTTCACTAATTCATCATCTTTGTGTTCCTCAAGGTGGCATTGATGGTATAGCTCAAGCCTTTGTCCATTCACTAGGAATGTAGTTAAGGAATCATCAATAGGTTATTTTAAAACACTTCCATTGGCATAGGGTTGGACAACCAAATAAGAGCCTTCCCATCTAGTTTGTAATTTCCCTGGAAATTTAGATAATCTCAAGTTATAAGGACCTCATCTCCTACTAAGAAGTGTTTTGTAAGAAGATTTTTTATCATGCATGGCTTTCATTTATTTTTTTGATAATATTTTGTTTATTTAGAGCATGTAGCTGCATTTCATCAAGTTTATGAATTTGGTTAATTCAAGTAAATTGATTCATGTCTTCATCAAAGTTGAATTGTTAGGCTTATCTCAGAGATTGATATTTCAATTTGATTGGTAGTAAAAAGACTTTACCATAAACCAATTGGTAGGGTGAATACCCTAAACTTGGTTTATAAGTAATTCTATAAGTCCAAAGTGCATCTTGCAAATTTTTAGACCAATCTTTCCTTTTAGTACACAGTTTTGGTTAATATACTTAAAATAATCCTATTAGCATTTTTGACTTGGCCATTTGTTTGAGGATGATAGGCGGTAGTTATTTTATGTTGGATGCCATAAGATGTAAGGAATTTTTCCATTATTTTATTGATAAAATGGGTTCCCTGACCACTAATAATTATGTTTGGAGTGCCAAAATGTGGCAAGATACTTTCTTGAAGAAATGCGACAACTACCTTAACATTATTTGTTGGAGTGGCTTTGTCTTCTACCTATTTGGTGACATAATCTATGTAGATCAAAATGTATTGACAACCATTAGATGATGGAAATGGCCCTAAGAAATCTATACCCTAGACATCAAACAATTATGTAATCAGAATTGGTCGTAAGGGCATTTCATGTCTTTTTGAGATGGTCCCCATTCGTTAACATTTATCACATTCCTATATGTATTTATGTGCATCCTTAAAAAATTGAGGGCTAATAAAATCCACTTTGTACAATTTTCATCGTAGTACACTTGCTATCAAAGTGACCACCTCCTAGATCATCATTGCACATATGTAGAATTTCTTGTTGTTCATTTTGAACAACACATTGTCATAGTATATTATCCTTATAGATTCAATAGAGATACAAACTACTTCAAATATACCTAGATACGGTGTGTAGGAAAGATTTTCTTTCTTCCTTAGTCCAATTGGTGGGGGTTTTTAGAGTGGCAAGATAATTGGCTATATCTGTGAACCAAGGATATGTTTTTGTGGAAAAAGGTTGTTCATAAGGAAATTCATCATGAAAGTCTCATTGTGTTTGATTTTTAGTGGTGGTTTCTAGCCTAGAAAGATTATCTACCACTACATTTTCCCTCCTCCTTTTGTCTAAAATATCGAGATCAAATTCCTAGAGTAATAAGCACCATCTCATTATTCTTGCATTTTCTATTTTTTTGGTATCCAAGAATTTAATAGTTGAATGATTAGTATATACTCTAGTTTTATATCTGATTAAATAATGTTTGAATTTATCTAGAGCATATACAATGGCCAATAATTCTTTTTCTATAGTTGTGTAATTGACTTGAGCCAGGTCTAGACTTTTGGACACAATAAATCACCCTTGGTTTATTATCAATATATTGTCCAAAAACTACCCCTATTTTTGTGTCACTAGCATCACACATTAAATCAAATGGATAATCCCAATTAGGTGCATTTAATATGGGGGCTATGGTAACTCAATTTTTGAATTCCAAAAATGCCTCTTGACAATCACTAGTCCAAACAAATGGAACATTTTTTTCTAGAAGCATGTATAATGGCTTAGCAATTTTAGAAAAGTATTTTATAAACCTCATATAATACCCAACATGTCCTAGAAAAGATCAAAGTTTTTTTAGATTAGTTGGAGTTGGAAGTGTAGTTATGACCCTTACTTTGTGATCATCCATTCTTATCCCATTTTTAGAAATAACATGTCCTAGCACAATCCCCTTTGTAACCATCAAGTGACTCTTTTCCCAACGTAATTTTAAATTCTTATTAATACATGTATCTAAGACATTTTCAAGATGTTTCAAAGTTTCATCATAAGAGTTGTTGTAGACTGAAAAGTCATCCATAAAAACCTCAACAGAATCTTAAAACATATTAGAAAATATAGAGATCATGGCTCTTTGGAAAGTTGCTAGTGCATTACAAAGATCAAAAGGCATTCATTTATAGGAAAAAGTTCCATAGGGACACATGAAGGTTTTTTTTTGTTGGTATTTTGGGCAATAGCAACTTGATTGTAGCCACTAAATCCATCCAAAAAACAATAATATTCATGTCCTTCTAGCCTTTCTAAAATTTGGTCTATGTATGGTAATGGAAAATGATCTTTTTTTGAATGATGATTTAGTCTCATATTAGCCACACAAACTCTCCATTTTCCATATTTTTTTAGGAACTATAGTAATGAGCTTGATCCATTCAGTATTAGCTATTGGGTAAATGATACCTTCTTTCCAATGTCTAGAAATTTTGTTCTTAATGATTTGTTTTAAAGCTGGATTGATTCTTCTTGGGGGAATTTGTACTGGTTTCATATTGTCTTCAAGATAGATATGATGACAAATGTTGGATGAGATTCCTTGATGAAGATCCTCATAACTCCATGCAAATGCCTTTGATTTCTTATGCAAGACTTCTAATAATTGGCTCTCTTGTTCATTAGTATGTTGGAAATTTATTATTAATGGTTTGTTATAATCTAGGTAAGCATACTTAAGTGTAAGATCCAAGGAATCTTTTATTATAGGTTGAATGAGTTCTCCAATATTTCCTAAGCCTAAATTTAGGATTTTGTCAATGATATCTTGTAGTTGTTTAGTTGAGGGGGTCTAAGGTGGGTAGAGTGTAGATCATTTGATTTTCCTTTTAAGTTTGCCTCTTCTTTTACCTTATTATATATATATTTATTGTAAAGGTAAGGTTGGAAAAAGAGAGTTGAAGTTGCCTTGATCTACAATTAATTACTACTTCAGCTATTGCTAGCCAAGGTCTACCTAATATAATATGAAAACAATTAGGATCCTGTACTTCTAAAACTACAAAATCAATTGGATATTGTCCTTTTTCCATCTCTATTATCAAGTACTCAATTATTCCTATTGGCTTAACATTTGATCTATCAGCCAAATATATTGTCATATTTACCTTTCTAACATCCTCAACATTAAGTATTTTAGCCGTTTCAATAGGCATGATATTAATGTTGGCCCCTAAATCTAATAATGCATTTTTAATTACTAGGCCATTTATTTTAATAGGGATTGTGGGTATTCCTGGGTCTTGGTACTTGGGAATCTCATGACATTGTATGAGTTAAAAAGATTATCTACCAAATAAACATATTTAGGAATTTTTTCTTTCCTTTTCTTAGTACATAATTCTCTTAAGTACTTAGCATAAAGAGGCATATCTTTCACTGCTTGTTCCAAAGGAATATGTAGGTATACTTTACTAAACATTTTTTCTAGATATGCTTTAGTCATGAAATCTTCTTGTAACCTCTTTGAAAAAGGAGGTGAAGCTAATTATTTGAAGGGTAGTAGTTGGTCACACTTTCTATTTTGTTGAGACTCCTCATTTATTTGTGGTTGTACTTCTTCTTGTGTCCCTACTTCTTAAAATCTCACATTCTTTTGATGTCTTGGTTCAATTGTCTTGCCACTCCTTGTCGTAATGAAATGTAATTGTTCTTTCCCTTTTCCTTGAGATATGGGGTTAGGTTCATGTTGGGATGGCAACTCATTCTTGGTTAAGTCTTGAAATCTTCTTCTAGTCTCACTCATAAATTATCTGCTTTCTTCTGTAAAGGAGGTGAGGCTTTAGGTGAGTTTATCTAAATGTTCATTAGTTGGAATCTTCAATAGCCTAAAATTACTTTGAGGATACTGTTGTGGGTAAAATGATCTTCAAGGAAAGTTCATTGTTGGTTGGATCTTGTATTGTTGGAAAGCCTTCACTAACTCTTGCATTTTCTCTTAATAATAATGTAGGGTTGAACAGGTTATTTGGTCATGTTTGGGGTTTCCACAAATGTTGCATATTTCATTGTGAATTACATGAGCCTATTTCTTAATCAATTGTGTCAATTTGTCTACCTTCTTATTTAATTGTTCTATTTGTTGGGTTATGCCTTGCCTGATGTTGGGTTTTGGCCAACATTTTCTTTGATCAACTAATGAGTCTATGGTTGTCCAACCATCTTCATGTGTCGCATTTGAAATATTCCCCCCACATGCAAAGTCAAAATTTTTCCTATAATAAGGTAGTAAGCCTTCAATAAATATCTAAATTAATTAATGAGCTGGGGCGCCATGGTTTATGGTTTTTAAGCACAATCCTTTAAATCTATCAAAGGTGATTTCATAGTCTTCATCTTCATGTTGCATGAAACTCATTAATTGTTTTCTTAATGAGTACAAGCTATCACTGGAAAGGAATCTTTGTAGGAAAGCATTCTTAAATTCATCCCATGAACTAATTTGTGTTCTAAGGGTTTGTAGCCAAAAATCAGCTTTGTCTTTTAGGGTTGATTTGAAAGCAATCATCTTAGTCCTATCCCCATTTTGAGGTGCTAACATAGCCAGTGTTGTTTCAAATTCTTGTATGTGGGTAACTAGATTCTCATCGTTTGTCCCCTTGAACATAGGTAAAAGGTGAATGTTCGTAACTTCTACATCTCTTCCTTGTGGAAAGACCAATGATCCTTGAGGTATAATATATGTTCTCTAGTTTAATAATTCTTCAAGTGTTTGTCTAGGGTAGGTTTGACCAATTGTAACATTGGAACTCAAACTACCAAAGGAGAAAGGTAGGGAACCTATGGAAAATGGGGGAGGTGTATATTGTGAAGATGATCCCATTGTATATGTAGAAGTTACTATTGGGGTTACTATAGGACTTGGCATAAACATAGAGATTGGTGGTGGAGTTTGGAAAGTTCTTATTGGTTGAGTTATTCCTCCAATTGTGGTCGCAAATGTTGATATTGGGGTAGTATTTTGAGATCCTACTCTTGTAGTTGAATTCATGGCTAGTATTAAAATGGTTGGGGTATCAAATAGAGGATTAACTAATATGAAAAAAATCAAAACTTGATTGTATTGATTCCTCTTTGTTTTGTCTCTTATTAACCTTTGTGTGTTTATAAAGGCTAAGAGTGTTTCTCTGGGATTGAATATGTGTTGGTTTCCTTGGTTGCTTAATTGGTTTCATTTAACAAGAATACTCTTTGGTGGCACATTCATGGGCTACCATTCCTAAGATTTTACAAATACATTTCATAACTCCTATGATCACAACTTTGATTGCAACTTTTTTGATGGTTTCAGCTAGTTGTGCAAGAAGAGGAATTTCTTCTTGGAATTTTTCTTTTCTTTTAGATTTTTTAAAGTTGGAAAAACATGTAAAAGAAACCATGTCTTAATTTACTCAACTGAAAAACATAAAGTAAATTGAAATGAAATGCTTCTAAAAAATAAGAAATTTGAACATAGAGAACCTTTGATGAAGATTAACTTTGTCGACCTCCCCAACAATGGCACCAAATTGACGAGCCAAGAAAAATTTAGTGTTGGATACTAATAATCTTTATCTTCATTTTTTTCATTGCATAAATTATCATCTCATCTGTGATTAACCTACAAGTCATATCCTCTAGAGGAACAGTTCCAAAGTTAAAAAATCATCAAGACAATAAATGGTTAGAATTGAATCCAAACAAATTCTACACTTATGCCTATCACTCATAAGTAAAATTATGAACCTTTATGCTAACTTTTAATCACAAGTTCAAGAATAAATATTTGTAATTAAATAAAATTAGAGTCAAAGTTACAAGCATAGATGATAATGAGAATTACAAGGAAGACTTCACTTAAATTGTGATTATACCTTGTTGTTTGGACAATGCAGCAACCTTAATAGCCCAACATTAGACTCTAATGGTTTATGGCTACCATAAGGTTTCAACAAATTCTCACTTAATAATTCCTCAATGAAATTAGCCTTCAACTTAACATGGTTTTCACTTGGGGATCAATTCTAGACTTTCTCTTTTAATGTATAAATATTTCTCTCTCTCTTTATCTATCCATCCTATTTGAATCTTGGGCATGCATTTATACTCTAAGGATATCTAAAATGAAATATGGGATAATCAATCCTTATCACAGGCTTCGATGTTAATCAATATTTACTTTTTTGATTTCTATTATAGCCTTGATCTCCTGCAATCACTGCCACAAGTCACTTATCATTGTTTTGATTGATATACAAATTTTCTCCTCCTAGTCAATCCATGATATCAATCCTTATCGCTGTAGCAATTACCAAAAATAATTAAAATAAACATCAATAGCTCATATTGATTTAGATAGCAAAAATTGATGATTTTTGATATGTTATGTGACAAAAAGAAAAAGAAAAATACTTTATCCATTACTATGTAACATGAAATATTTTATAGTGTTCAACAATCGGTAAGAAGGTGATGAGTGGTGAGGTACCCCTATGCTCAACCATACGAATACAAGTGTTTCACGCATGATCTGGTCGAATTCCAAGGACTAAGTGCCTATGCACCTTTGTGGAACAAGGATGGGTTGGTTGATCATTGTCTTCCCAAACTTACTTATATGTCATGATTGTATGGTTAAGTAAGCTTAAGGTATATGATTTTTCTAGCTTTTATGTTTTTATGTCCTGCTGCAAGGATGAATTGAAGAGCTCATCTTTATTGCCATACATAAGGTGTGCTCAAGTACAAAATGCTCAAATAAAGATCTATCCACACTTAGACCTCTTGCTACGGGCACTTGGAAAATACTCTAACTATAAGAGTTTCGCTACTTGACTGCTACAAGACTCTTTTCCCTAGACTTCCTCTTGACTCCTAAATTACTCCCTATTGTGCACCTGAGCATTGTATATATAGGTCCAAAAATAACTCAAGAATAACCACTTTAATAATAACCACTCTAATAATTAGAGTAACTCCTTTAATAATAACCATTCTAATAATTAGAGAAACTGCTTTAATAATAACCACTCTAATAATTAGAGTAATCACTTTAATAATAACCACTTTAATTATTAGAGTAATCGCTCTCATCATACTCCCACAACTAAATGAAAACTTGTCCTCAAGTTCCTTACAAAATATTGGGAAGGTATGGCATTATTGACTAATTGACAACTGACGGTGGAATGGGATGACAGACTTAATGTGCCTAGTGATGGATCAATAAGCATATTACAACATTGTGGTGAACACTCATATATAAATGACATCCAAGCCTTTATTTGATAGCTTGTAGAGAAAGAGAGAGAAAGAAAATGAAGCATGTTGCCACCAAGGTTAAGATTGCGTCTTCCATTATTTATCCATAGGCACGCCACCACACTTGCTCCTTTCATAAATGCTCCAGTTCCGGTCCATCTTGAGTGCTTCCTCCAAGCCCAATCAATTGTTTCTATGATGTCATCTACACACACAACACAGTCACAAATGAGCAAGGATAGATAATCCACAATGTGGTTGATACCTTGCCTCGATATGAAATGCATTGGTTGAGTTGTGGTTATGGTAGAAACTGATTCAGAGATTTATCATTGGCAACTACACAAGGTGTACGGGTTAGGAATTAGTAAAATGGAAAAAATTAAACAATTTTGTGCTAGGGCCCCCACGACTAAGAGTGAACCTTTGGTAGCTATAAGATGGAAAAATATGAGGAACAAGAAATATGGAAAAAAATAATGGAAACGCCAATAAAATAGATGTCATGGATGGGGATGAAACAAGAGATGATTGATTATAGGAAATGTTTAAGAAAAAGAACTTAACAATTGCACCAAAAAGGAATGCCTGTGGGTCCTTCCCAAAGTAGACTCATGCCTTTTATGCTTTGAAAAACCCACAAACCAAAGAGTTCGTAGGCTCTAGGAATGTCATTTGGAAGGAAGAGTTAAAAACTTACCCACAAGAATTCACTAAAAAAAAAAATGCATCAACCCAGAAATGGACTAATGATAAAACTGGCAATGAGGTGGAAAATGGGAAGAAAGATGGAGAGGAGAGAATGGAATGGAATCCCAAGAATAAGGTTGTGTAAAGTACCTTGTGTATTTCATGGTTAAGATAACTGAGTAGAACTCATCCCAAATCTAGACTCAAATCAACCACATTCAGTGACCTCGCATTAATACACTTGGCCAATCCATCCTCTCGAAGCAACAAGAATGCTTTCACAAAGAGTTACCACTGTTCTAAGGAGAGTGAGATGGAGAAGTAGGAAGCAAGAAAGGGCCTTAATTAGAGGGAACCTTTAGGCATGGATAACATGTCTTTCCAATTCCATAACCAGTGCTTATAGCCCATATTGCTTTATTATGTTTAAGGGGTATGCTTTGAATTCTCACTTTTGTTTTTTTCTTCTCTTTTCTATTTTTTTCTTTTTTTTTTTGCGTGAGAACCACACCATGCAAAGACTTATTTTTATTCACTCAGCTTCCTGATTTTTGAATAATGTCATAATGGTGAAAAATCCTAAGAAAAAGGATCCAAGAACCCATGAGAATGGGCAACACAAATGCATTGAATCCCCTTAAAGTCACATCCTTTTCATCCTTGGTTTAAGAAATACCTAGCCGTCAATTCATTAAGAGTTTACTTAGAAAAAAGGGATTGTACAATTCCAAGCCAAAGGAGACCATAGAGTTGTATGGATGAGTGGACGGCGTGGACTCATTACCTGTTTTATGAAAAGAACCATACCTTAATATCAGCATCATAATTCAAAGGTAAAAGCCAAACATTAGCAATCAATATGATATAATTCAATCCACCATCATGAGCACTTATTAGATGATGAATATAAGTAAATCAAGCAAATAAAGAAATAGTAAAAACATGAATGATGGTGTAAAACAAAAATAAGAAAAGTTGAAAGAATGTGTAAAACAAAAATATGTGAAACAAAAATGTGCAAAACAAAAATGTGTAAAATAAAAATTCGAAAAGAACTGAGGACCTAGAATGGTTAACATAGGTAGCCATCTCCCTCACGATTGAGTTGGAAGGAGGAGATCCAAAATAGTGAGCAAGGTTGTTCACTAACATAGGGAGCATGTGTACTAGCTATACTAAGCTCATGAAAAGGTTTTGTTTGTTGCACGTTGACCAACAGTTTCTTATTTGGGCTCTTAGGTTTGTATATTGTGATGGCCCCTAAAGGAAAAGTTGCATAAATAATATAAGGTCCTTCCCATAGTGTTTGAAATTTAGTACGTTGTGGCACATGTGTAGGATTCTAATAGAGAACCTTATCTCCTGGTTGATATTTAACTTTCCTAATTCTTAGGTCATGATGTTGTTTATTGAAGGCTTTGTGCAATTCGTTAGATGATAGGGTAGCTAATCGATTTTCATCTAGCAAGTTAAGGATTACTAAACATTGTTTCTATGCTAGATCAAGGTCAAGGTTGAGGTCACATGCTATGGATACTGTATAGAGCTTAGTTTGAATGGGAACTCATAGGGAGAGTAGCCTATAGAGATTTTCCATGTGGAGCGGTATGCCCGAAGAGCATCATTCAGTTTAGTGCTCTAGTCTCGCCTAAACTTGCTAATGGTTCTTGTCAATATTTTTATAATATCCTTATTGGTGACTTCTGCTTAACTGTTTACTTGGGGGTGGCATGGTGTAGTCAATTTATGCTCAACCCCTAAGCGTTGCATTAATTTTTGAAAAGTTGCACCTGTGAAGTATGTACCATTGTCTGAAATAAATGCATGTGGCACACCAAACTTGTTTATGATTTGTTGTTGAACAAATCATGTAGCTGTAGATGATGTACAATCTTTAATAGTAGCTGCTTCGGCCCATTTTGTTAGGTAATCAATGACAACAATAATATAAGCTTTTCCATTGGACATTGGTGTAATCAGCCCCATAAAATCAATTCCCCAAATGTTGAAGGGTTCTAACGGTTGAATCCATTGTTGCAGATCCTCCATTCTAGTAGTCATTCCCCCATCATGTTGACAGTGCTCACAAGGTTCGACGAAACTATGGGCATCTTGAAATAATGTAGGCCAATAATATCCTGCAAGTAAGATCTTGATGGCCGTTTGTCTCCTAGTGTAATGACCCCCACAAGGACCCTCATGAGCATCTTGGAGAACTCATAGTTGCTATATATCAAGAACACACCATCGAACTAAGCCATCAGGACATAGTTTGTAAAGTTGCCCATTGATTTCTATAAAGTACTTGCCTTGGTGAAGAAACTGTTGTTTCTTCTTAAGGTTTAACTCTTGTGGTGTTTGTTGGGTGAGGAGATAGGTAAGCATGCTACTATATCAGTTTGTCTTCATGGGTGATTGATTATTCACTACACCAACAAAGAGGAATTCATAAGGGAAATGATTAGAAATGAGATACTCATCCTCTTTGTTGTCCCATCACACCTAAGATAAATGATCAACAACTACATTCTTGGTGCCCTTGTGATCGATCATCGTTAAATTGAACTCTTGTAAGATTACAAGCCATTGTATGATACGAGGTCTTACCATTGGCTTATTCATGAGGAACCAAATTGCACTATGATCTGTATGTATATATACTTTATATTCCAATATATAGTGTTTAAACTTTTCTAGTGCAAACACTACAACCATTAATTCTTTCTCTATGGTAGTGTAGTTAAGTTGTGCACCAACGATACTTCTACTTGCACAATCGATCTAATAAGGATGCTTCTGGTCATCTAACTGTGTAAGTACGACTCCTAAAGCATAGTTGGACACATTAGTCATGATATGGAATGGTTTGGACCAGTCAGGAGATTGTAGAATGGGTGTTTCTACTAGCTTCTGTTTCAGAGTTTGGAAAGCTAATTCACATTCCTTGGTCCACTTGAAAGGTATGCCCTTTTTCATTAATTTTACCAATGGTTTGACAACCTTTGAAAAGTTCTCAGTAAATCTCCTATAGTAGCCAGTATGTCCAAGGAATGACTGAATATCTTTGATAGTTTATGGTTGATGGGTAATTCCTTGGATAATTTGGATTTTCTCGGGGTTTACCTCTATCCTTGTGTGTGAGATTTTGTGCCCTAGTACTATGCCTTCTTTGACCATCAAATGGCTTTTCTGCCAGTTGAGCCTCAAATTGGTTTCTACACATATTTTTAACACTTTTTCTAACTGGTCCAAGGCTTGATCAAAGTTTTCTCCCTAAGTGGAGAAGTCATCCATAAAGACCTCCATGCCATTCCCTATCTATTGTTGGAATATGCTTAGAACTAGTCGTTGAAATGTTGTAGGGGCATTGCACAAGCCAAATGACATCTGTTTGTATGTGAACATTCCCTAAGGACTGGTGAACATAGTCTTGGCTTGGTCTTTTGGGGCTATTTGTATTTGGTTATATATGCTATATCCATCTAGAAAATTGTAATAGCGATGCCTTGCAATGGTGTCTAAGACTTGGTTGACAAATGATAATGAAAAGTGATCTTTGAATGTTGCCATATTTAGTAGCCTGAAATCTATGCACACCCTCCATTTGCCTCCCTTTTTAGGCACAATAACTAAGGGGCTAACCCATTCGCTATCAGCAATGGGGTATATGAATCTAGCCTTGAGAAGCTGTTTGATTTCTTGCTTAACTACTTGCTTTAGCTTAGGGTTTAATCGCCTTTGCGATTGTCTTCAAGGCTTCATGGAGAGGTTAGTGTAAATTCTATGTTGGCTTATCCTAGGATCTATTCCAATTAATTTGGGATATGACCAAGCAAAGGCTTCCAACCATTTATTTATTACCTTCAGTAGTTTTTCTTTCTATTGAGGAGCAAGCTTAGCATTGATAATTACTGGTTTTCTATTTTTAAGGAACATGTATTCCATATCGATGGGTAATGGTTTTAGCTTGAGGGGATCTTGTTTAAATTTCTTAGGGATTTCCAACTTCCCCCAGTTGATATTTTCAAGGTTAAGACTTTGAAGTTGGTGGTGGACTTACTCTAATGCGTCTATGCTATCGATGTAAGCACAAGTCAAACTCTCAATTGGTTCCATGCATATGAGTGAATTACTTTCTTGATTAGCCATCAACCATTGGGTGTCTTCCTATTGTGTGGCTAGTACATATAGGCATCTTTGTATGTTGATCACTTGTGCACACTGATTACATGCAGGCAATGTCAAACTTTGTACAAACCATGACCTCTGCATGCAATTACACCCTATGTCACTGTATGCGATGCACGGAACTTTCTTCTTCTCAATCTTTCTCAAGGTATCTTCCTTTGATATTTCTAGGGAAAGATTGCAGATTCCTAGGTGTGCATCGATGGTGCTTAGCCATGCTCTTCCCATTATGATTGGGAAGTCCCCCTTCCTTTTGTTCACCTAAATCACTAGGAAGTCAGCTGGGTACGACCATTCACAAATAGTGGTAACAATGTCTTCTGCCAGTCCCGATGGGACAATGATGGACTGGTCGGCCAACTCTAGATAGATGTTGCTATTTTTCAATGGAGGCAGGTTCTAGAACTTGTACATTTCTTGAGAACTTAAGTTGACACTGGAACCTAAATCCAAAAGAGCCTTGCATGGCACATTTCCAATGATTTGTAAGTATATTAGAGGACTCCCAAGATTAGAGAATTTCCTAGGAAGATGGCCAGCTTTGATCCAATCGGTGACAACATGTGTTAGCATAACCGTATGCATTGAGTGCGGTGATTGGGTTGAAGGGGGCTCTAATGTTTTGATTAATATTGAGGCATCTAAGGAATTAGCCACTTGTGATTGTAAGCACTTGGTTGATCTGTTGGTTCTAAAGAAGGTCTTTTCTTCATGTGGTTGTTGGAACAAATAGTAGGTTGAGAGTTAACAACCCTTGTGACATTACGTTGCTGCGGTTGGGTAGGGATTTCACCCTACATAGTTGGATTAGGTGGTAGTGGAACTATTGGTGGAAGAGATGTAGCCGAATGAGAAGGATGATATGCTTGTGGAACATTGCCCCTAGAAGAGGGAGTTCCATAATACTCGTAGGCTTGGTAGTGAGGTTGAGGAGTGATGTGACCAGTAGAGTCATGTGGGGAGATTGGCTGCTGCACGTAATATCCATATGGGTTAGGTTTCTGGTAAGGATATTGTTGCCTTAGTGGTGGAATTCCCCATGACTGTGGATGCTACCACTATTGATATTACTCAATCGGTTGTGATGGAGTTCCAATGGGATAATATGTTAAGGGTTGGTGGAACTACCTTGGGTTACCTTGAGGATAAGGTGACCTTAGGGGTGTTTGCCTTTTGTTTAATCATGGGTTGAGTACATACATTCTAGACTCCTACAAATGTGAGATTATAGGGAAACATCCCTTAGGATGGTCATATTGACATATCTCACATCCACTATCATTGTTTGTTTCCAAATCCAGAACCTCTTCAATGATGGCAACTTTGCCCTTGCCCTTGCTATGTGCATGTTCAACCTCTTTCTTTTTTCTTTTCTCACTACCTTGCTCTCTAGACTCCTCTACTATTTTAAGAATAGTTTAAAATCTATTGTCTAGGGAATCCCACATTTGGTCTACCTTTTTTGAAGCTTCTGATGTCATCTTTTGGATAGGCAAAGTTTTCCTATTCACTATCTCTTCAAGTGGTGACTCTTCTTCATCTTCACAAAATTTTACTCCCCTCTTCTGAAGGGAAGGATCTCGGTTATACTCTTTCACACTTTCTCTCTTCAGTAGCTCACCTTTTTCCTTAGCAACTTGCTCCAATAGTCTTTGAATTTGATGGGACCTAAGCTTGGATAGTCTCCCTTGGGCATAAGTCCCATGGGTTCTTCTTGTTTCATGCCTAAGCTCATCCACAAGATGGCACAGTTGATCCCTTTGCGAATAACCATGGCCAAGACAACAATGTAACAGTGCATAGTATCGGCCCATGGCAGCATCCAAGGGTTCATGTCCTCCTTGTTTCTAGCCTTGGATTTGCTTTCACAAGTTAGACACTCAAGAGTATGTTTAGTACTTGTTATTAAATAGTTCTAACATAGTACTCCACCTATGAATGGATTCCACTTCTAAAGATTGGTACCAACTTTCCACTTCTTTAACTAATGTCTGTGGGAACAACTTAAGTTTTTGCCATTCATTCTCTATATTTTGTAAGGCACACGCATCATGGAATACTTGTAACTGATTCTGAGGATTAGTGTTGTATCCCCCTTGAAATTGTGGATTGTTGTTCATATCTAATCTCTTGATCCTACTATCCTGCTAGTGCCTTGTTGGAATTCTAACAACCTCAGTTATATCTAACATACTTTGAGTAGTGAATAGGGGTTCATCATGATTGTCTTGTCCATGGCGTCTATGATGCCTATGTTATTCCTTACTCTCCCTTCTTCTATGTTGTGACTCTCTAGAGTGCCCTCATCCCCTTTCCCTGCTATTTCACCTATGTCTTCCACTTTGCCTACCCTTATCCCCATGGTCTTTTTCTTTATGACTACGTCTGGATACTAAAGGAGAGGGTGAAGGAGATGATGAAGGTGAAGAAGAAGGAGAATAGTCACCATACTGGTGTCTGCTACCTTCTCTTTTGTGGTCTTGACCCCGATTGTGATTGCAATCAGAATGTCCACCTTTATCATGAGTTCATGTCCCTTTTTTTGATCCTTTGTGCCCATGGGTATCAAAACCTGGGTTATGAATAGTTGAATGAAAGTTCTGATACACAACCCCTTGGCCAAAGTCAAGGGGAGGAACATCATTGTGTGAGCGACTACCTGAGGTAGGTTCACCATCGTCATTTTCACTTAAGACATGTGAGGCATCTTGGAACCACTTAACCTTCAAAGATTTATGATGTCTCTCCTGTTGAAAGTACCTTTGTGTTGTGCCTCTATGGGATAGTATTCTCTTGAGTCACAGTCTTGCACAACATATTTTGCATGTAAGTGCGGCATGCCACTTCGTGTGAGAGCATGAAGAAGCATGCTTGGGACTAAATGATCGGGAGGTAACACTATGTTACCTTCTAAGTCTTGCCAACGTAGTTGTTCATCTTGATGATGGATAAAGGTGAAGTCTGGTAGATACTCATTGGGATGAATATATACCACTTAAACTTGTTCAGGGACTAGTAGATCAACGTCATGTGTATTGCACCATTGATTGTTTCCTATTTTAGACATAGACAATGAGGCAATTTTGTATGAAGAAGGAGACATACTTGTCTGTTCAGTGTGCAATGTATTCTTGTTTATTATTTTTTGAACCAACCCTAAGGTTTTGTTCCAATGATGTGAATGATTTCCTAAGTTCTAATTAGTGCACAAACAATGAAGTCCCCAACAATGACACCAATGATTAGTGGCGAGGTACCCCTATGCTCAACCATACAAATACAAGCATTTCACACATGATCTAGTCAAATTCCAAGGAGTAATACCTATGCGCCTTTGTGGAACAAGGATGGTTTGGTTGATTGTTGTCTTCCCAAACTTACTTGTATGTCATGATTGTATGGTTAAGTAAGCTTGAGACATATTATTTTTACAGCTTTTATGTTTTTATGTCTTGCTGCTAATAAGGGAGAATAGAGAGATAACTAAGTGACTAATTTAACTTAACTATTGATTAACTAAGCTTTAAACTAATCCTAACACCAATATCCATTCTCACTTGCCATACACATCCTGAACCAATGCAACACTACTGGGATTACCAAATGCTAATCGTTACTGGGTTACCAAGTGTTACATGCATGCCCGAAGTGATCGTATTGTGTACTTTAATGATTTGCTTAATTGATCAAAATGAATTGCTATGCTAATAACATAAATGTAAAGTGCATAAAATAAAATAAAATAAAATAAATGCATAAGAAAATAAAATAAAAGAAATGTGTAAGAAAACAAATCTCAAGTGATGCAAGGATGAATCGAAGAGCTTGTCTTTATTGCTGTACACAAGTTGTGCTCAAGTACACAATGCTCGAATAAAGATCCGTCCACACTTAGATGTCCTGCTGTGGGCACTTGGAAAATACTCTAACTATAAGAGTTTCACTACTTGACTACTACAAGACTCTTTTCCTTAGAGTTCCTCTTGACTCCTTTTGCTGAATTACTCCCTATTGTACACTTGGGCACTGTATTTATAGGCCTAGGAGTAACTTGAGAATAAATGCTCTAATAATAACCACTCTAATAATTAGAGTAACCAATCTAATAATTAGAGTAACTACTCTAATAATAATCACTCTAATAATTAGAGTAACTACTCTAATAATAACCACTCTAATGATTAGAGTAATTTCTCTAATAATAACCACTCTAATTATTAGAGTAACTACTCTCATCATAAGGCAAGCACCCAAAAGGTTTCCCTAAATAAGGGAACCTCAAGCAGTGCCACCAACAATAAGCCTACTATCCAAGTGGAGCTGCACCACAACCTGATGAGTAGTACCATCAATGGCAGCACCCACAATCATAAGGGATGCCATTACCAAGGTAGCAATACCTTTATCGGTAGCTTGATCCATATGGGTATTATGTTCAGTAGCCCATTTCTCAACAATATGCATGGAATAAATTAAGAGCTTGATGAGTGCCTATGTTGAAAGAATGGATGAACTAGAGCTAGTCTGTTGCCAACTCTTAAATGATGAACTTGATGATACCAACTAGGAAGAGTTGGAGATCCCTAAGAGCCTTAGGCAAGAGCCCCTAGAGTTGAAACCTCTCTTAGCTGGAATGGAATATGCTTTCCTAAAAAATGGCAAGCTAGTTATTACCAATGCCAATCTTGCTCTTGAACAAAAAGAGAAGCTATTAAAGGTGGTCAAAAAATGGTTAATAGCCTTTGCCTAGTCATATCATAAATTGACTAAAATTGATCCATAGATATGCCAACATTGCATCTATATAAATGCCTCCATGAAGTCAAAGAGGTAATCATAGCAGCAATTAAATTCCAAAATAAAGTAGATCATCAAAGAGGATATTGAATAACTTATTAAGGTGAAGTTCATCTATCCCATTATGGATAGTGAGTGGGTTAGCTTAGTTGTGATAGTACCAAAGAAAGGTGGCAAATGGAGGGTTTGTATTGACTTCAGACTATTGAACATGATGACATACAAAGATCATTTTTCAATTCCATTTGTGGGTCAAGTATTGGTCACCATTTCTAGGCATTGCTATTAAAAAATTTTAGATAGTTATAGTGGTTATAACCAAATCTAGATCGCATCCAAGGATTAGGCCAAAACAGCTTCACAGGTACCTGGGGAACTTTTGCATACATAAAGATGCCATTTGGTATATGCAATGCCCCTGCAACCTTTTAATGCCTTGTATTGAGCATCTTTCAACAGAAGGTTGCTAGTAGCGTAAAGTTCTTCATGGATGACTTCTCCACTTATGGGGCTACGTTTGAGCAAGCTCTGAACTATCTTAAGCAAGTGCTAAATAGATGTGTGGAGACAAGCTTTTTCTCAATTGAAAGGAAAGCCATTTGATCATCTGGGAGGGCATTGTTTTGGGGCACAGAATATCATAAGAAGGGATGGAGGTGGATCCTAATAAAATAAGGAGTTATCTAAGGAATTACTCACCACCTGAAAATTTTCAAAGATGTCTATTAATTTCTTGGTCACACTAGCTACTATTAACACTTCACAAAAAATTTCTCTAAGGTCGTCAAACCATTGGTGGAGCTTACAAAGAAGGATACGACATTTTTCTAGACCAAGGAATGTGAGAATGCATTTTAGCAACTCAAGCAAAAGCTCATAAAAACTCCAACTCTATGAGCACCTAATTGGTCCAAACCATTTCATATTATGACAAATGCTTTCATTCATGCTTTGGAAGCCATGCTTAAATAGTTGGATGATTAGAAACATCCTTACTATATCTATTATGCAAGCCAAAGTATTATGTGTAAATAGTTGAATTACACTACAATAGAGAAAGAATTGATGGCAAGGGTGTATGCCTGGGAGAAATTTAGGAGTTATGTCCTTGGGTACAAGGTGTTCATGCATATAGACCATAGCGCAATCCAATTCCTTATGAATAAACCAATGATGAGCCCCTGTGTCATATGGTGGCTAGTGATCTTACAGGAATTCAATCTTCCAATGGTAGATTGAAAAGAAAGTGAGAACATAGTCATTGACCACTTGTCTCGATTGAGAAGGGACAACAAAGAGGAGGAGAGCCCACTTTCTAATCAATTTCTAATGATATCCTATTTGCTGGTGCTATAAATGAACAAGTGTTTACTAAACCTAACTAGTACGATGGCATTCTTACCTACCTTCTCATCTAGGAGATGCAATAAGAGTTGGATAATAGGAAGAAACAATGGTTTCTGCATCAAGGGAAACCCTTCATGGAGACCAATGGACACCTTTACAAGGTATGTGACAATAGTCTAATTTGTTGATGTGTTCCTAATGCTGGTCAACTGTGTGTTCTCCAAGATTCTCACAAGGGCCCTCATGGGGGCAACTATGCTTGAAGATGCACAACCATTAAGATCTTGATGGCAGGTCATAAAGTGCCTCTGGTTAGTCACGTTGACAGAATTCCATTAATGCAACCTTGTTGACATAGGGTTTCCCATGTTGATGTGTACCTATCGACTTGGCACCCTAGTAGGTTTATAAATATGATATCCCAACTGTGTTAATGGAGAGTTAGAATTTCATTTGCTAGCAAAATTCTTACAATTTGTTTCTGTAAGAGATAAAACTATTTTCTAAGTGCATGTAGCAAGAGTCAAGGAGTGTATGGATCTTTATTTGAGCACTTTTGTACCCAAGCACTGCAGTGTGTGCGACAATAAATATGAGCTTTTTGATAAACCTTGCAACACTTAGACTAGCTTAATGATTTATTTATGCATTTATTATTTTCATTAATTAAGTGATTAATTAAGCTAAGATGATTAAGAATTTATGTAAGTAATTAATTAAAGTAAATAGACTATCATACATAAGTACAACCACTTTGAGCATACGTATAACACTTGGTAATTCTAGTAGTGCTTAATGCTTGGTCACCTAGCAATGTTGTACATGTTTAGGATGTGTACAAAAGGTGGTATTAGATGCTTATGTTAGGATAGTTAGTTATTAATTAGCAATTAAATTAGTAGAATTGGTTAATCAATTTACTCTCAATCTATTACCAACCTTAGCAAAACAAAATATAAAATAATAAAAATCATGTGTCTCAATTATACTTAACCATACAAGTGAGCCTCAGAAGTGTAGTTGGGAAGAAAATGATCATTCCATGATTAGATTCACCTTTTGGATTGAATCCTGTGTATGAGAACACTAGGAATCCATAGAAATCAATTGGATTGTGCATGAATGCGTTATTAATTTGTATGGTTGGATGTAGGGGTACCTCACTGCTCATCATTAGCACCATTGTTAGGGATTCTTAGCTAGTACCATGCACTATCAATCTAGGATTAGTGAAAATTACTCAACATTGTTGAAACAAACCTAACAAAGTTAAATCATAATAATTAATCAAGATTATACTACAAGCAAACTGTAAAACTATGTCTAACAAAAATGTCTTCTTCTTCTCATAGGCAAGATGATTCTAAGTTAATAGTACCACAAGAATGTAGAGTGGTGTACACTCATCCTGATGAGTTTGTACCCAATTTCACTTACATCCTCCATTAGGATGAACAAATGCAGTGGTGAGACATGGAGGGGAACATTGTATTATCAACCAATCTATTTCCAAGATGTTACTCCAAACTCTTACAAGGTTGGGCATTGACGAGCTTCATGAAGAGTACGCTATGAAAGATCATGACTTTCAGGACTACCATCCCACTAAGACATAATGCAAATGAGATCGACAAAAGGAAAAATGCAAGGAAGCCATGAAGGAAAAATGGTTCACCAATATGTTATTCTTGATAAATCAAAAGGATGATGAGAAGCCTCTTTTTGAGGGATTTCAGCATGAAAACTATCCACCTCTTAACTTTGGTGAAGGGGAGCCGAACCCAAATCCTAAATTAGTGATCAATAATTCAGGTTATGATAATAGTGAGTCCCATGGCCATGGGAGCTCTAAGAAAGGAAGTTGAAGTGGGAACTTGGACAAGTAGAATGATGATCACTTTAAGGATCATGGAAGTGACAAATGAATAGGAAGTCATAGACACCATAGTGGCGGTAGTCCTCCTCCCTCTTCATCCTCTTCATTTGAGTCAGCTTCCTCCTTTGAATTTAAAAAGAATCGTAGGTGATGGGACAATAATGATAATCATAGAGACCACCATGAATGAAGAGATGGCAGAGGACATCATAAGTATCATTAAGATCATGATGATGAGCCTCTACTGGACACTCAAAATGTGTTCAACAGCATAGAGGCTTTTAGAATTCCTACTAGGCATGTGAAAGATAGCCAAATGAAGCGGCTAGACATGAATAATATTCCTAGATTTGAGGGGGATATAACTTAGATCTTCAAACACATTTGCAAGGCTTTCACTATGCTTGTGCCTTAAAAAATTATTGAAAATGATTGGCAAAAGCTCAAGTTGTTCCCTAGAACACTCATCAAGAAAGCAGAAAGTTGGTACCAATCTTTGGAACTAGAGTTAATTTGTCAATGGAGTATAATGCTAGAACTATTTAATGATAATGGATCATATCTACTCTAGAGTGTCAAACCTGTGATGCCAAATCCAAGAATGGAAATAGGAAATACATGAACCTTTAGATGCTGCCATGGGTAGATATTATTCATTATTACATTGATGCCCTAGCCATGGTTACTCTCAGAGGAAACATTTCGTCACATCATAGATGGACTTTGTTCAGAAACACGAGGGACCCTTGGGATCTATGCCCAAGGAAGACTATCAGAATTAAGAGCCCATTAGATACAAAGGTTGATTAAGCAGGTAACAAAAGAAGAAGGAGAGTTGAAGAAATGTGAAAGTACAGAAGAATATAATAGGGATCCTTCCATCAAAAATTAGGAGGTCCTCTTTTGTGAGAGGAGGAGTCATCTCTTGATGAGGTGGTGCAATGAAATACCTTGTTAATCCAAAAATATATGTCTAAAATTTTGGCTAAGATAGATAAAATGTGGGATTTGTTGGATAAAAAATTTTAAATTGTTCTAAAAATAGTAGAATAATCAAGAAAGCAAAGTATTGATCATGACTGTAGGAGGTAGAAAGAGGCTAAACTTAAGTCCAAAAGGGTTTTGGTGTTAATATGATTTTCCATGAGATGTATATTTCCTAGAACCTACCACCTCTCATGAAGAGTAATATTATATTAGAATTAGCAAACTAGTCCATCATTGTTTCATTAGTACTAGTAGAAGATATTATGACCATCGTCTATGGGTGATCTTATTTGATTGATTTCCTAGTGATCAAAGTTGGGAACTGTAAGAGGGGCTTTCCAATCATTATGGGAAGGATGTGGCTAAGTATTGTTGATGCAAGAATGGGAATCAGAGATTTTTCCTTGAAAATTTCCAAGGAAAATACATTAAAAAAGATCAAGAAGGAACAAATTCCATGCATTGCGTATAGCGATACAGGGTGCAACTATGTGCAAAAACTCTAGTACATGAAAAGAGCATTCATTTGCACATGCAAGTACTGTGCAAATGAGGTAGATATTTAAAGGTGCCTATATGCAGTAGCCATAAAAAAAGAAGGCACCTAGTGGCTAATAGCTAATTTTAAGAGTAGCACAATTTACATGAAATTGATTAAGAGCCTAACATGCGCCTATGTCATAAGCATGGATGAACTAAAGTAAGTTCATCACCAACACTCTAATAACTAAAAGGATGATACTTATTAGGGAGAGTTGGAAATCTCTAAAAATTTTAAACAAGAGCCCCTAGAGTTAAAAACTCTAATTGTTAGTTTGGCATATGCATTTTTGAAAAATGAAAAGCTAGTTATAATCAATGCTAAACTTGCTATGAATAAAAAGAGAAACTATTAAAAGTTGTTATCAGATGGTCAACAGCCTTTTCTTGGCCATATCCTAAACTTACTAGGATTGATCCATGAATATGCTAGCACCGTATCTATATTGATCTAACCATGAAGCCATGGAAGCAATCACAGTGACACTTGAACCCCAAATTAAAGCAAATCATCAAGGAGAACATAGAACAACTCCTCAAGGTAGGGTTCATCTATCCTATTGTCGATAGTGAGTGCATTAACCCACTCGTGATTATGCTAAATAAAGGTGGCAAGTGATGGGTTTGTATTGATTTTAGGCTATTGAAAATGGCAACATTCAGAAATCATTTTCCATTGCCATTTGTTGATAAAGTGTTGGACACCATTTCTAGACATTGTTATTATAACTTTCTAGATGATTATTGTGGCTATAACCAAATTCAAATTGCACTAGAGGAGTAGGCCAAAACCACATTCACAAGTCCCTAGGGAACTTTTGCATATCGAAAGATGCCTTTTGATTTATGAAATGCTCCTACCACATTCCAACGCTTGGTCTTGAGCATCTTTTAGTAGCAAATTGGTAGCATGGTGGAAGTCTTCATGAATGATGTTTCCATTTATGGCACTACATTAGAGCAAGCTTTGGACTGCCTTGAGCAAGTATTAAAAAGATGTGTGGAGACAAACCTATGGATCAATTGGTAAAAGAGCCATCTAATGATCCAAGAGGGCATATTCTTGGGGCATAGAATCTCACAAGTAGGGATTAAGGTAGACCCTAAAAAGATAAGGATCATCCAAGGAATAACCCATCAATTGGAAATAGTTAAAGATGTTTAGTTATTCCTTGGGCACACTGGTTACTACTGGTGATTCATAGATAATTTCTCTAAGATCACAAAACTGTTGGTTGAGCTAGTAAAGAAAGATGCTCCATTTTTTTGGACCAAGGAATGTGAAAATGCATTCTAATAGCTAAAGGAGAAACTCATAGAAACTTCAATTCTACAAGAATTAAACTAGTTCATACTATTTCCTATTATGATGGATGCATTAAATTATGCCTTAGAAGCCATGCTCATGTAGTTGAACAATCAAAAACATCCATAGTACATCTACTATGCAAGGTGAAGCATTGTGTGTGCATAACTTAATTACACCACAATGAAAAAAGAACTGATTGTAGTGGTGTATGCTTTAGAAAATTTTAAGCACTATGTGCTTGGGTACAAAGTGTTTGTACCCATTGACCATAGTGCCATTCGCTTCATGATGAACAAGCTAATGGTAAGCCCCTATGTTATACAATGGTTGGTGATCTTGTAGGAGTTTGATCTTACGATGGTATATGAAAAGGGGACTAAGAATGTGCTCCCTAACTATCTCTCTTGGTTAAGATGGGATAACAAAGGGGAGGAGAGCCCACTCTCTGATCAATCTCCTGATGAACTCCTCTTTTTTGAAGTAATTAATAACCACATGCTTGTAGAATCAAAATGATATGATGGAATCCTCACTTAACTTCTCACTCAAGAAATGCCACAAGATTTGGACCATAGTACACAATAGTTTCTTCATTAGGCCAAGTGCTTCATGGAAATCAATGAACACCTTTACAAGATGCATGCTAATGGCTTGGTTTGTTGGTGTGTCGCTGATATTGATCAACTGTGTGTTCTCCAAGATGCTTGTGAGGGACCTTGTAAAGGCCACTATGCAGGGAGATGCAAAACCATTAAAATACTGATGGCAGGGTACTATTGACCAATAATCTTTAGGAATGCCCACAAATTTATTTGATCTTGTGAATGTTGTCAATGAGATGGTGGGATGACCATGCAAATGGAGGAACCTTAACAGTGGATTCAACTACTAGAATCCTTCAACATATGGGACATAGACTTCATGGATTCCATCACATGCATGTCCAATGGAAAGACATACATTATCATCACCATTAACTACTACACTAAATGTGTAGAAGAAACAACTATTGTTGACTATACATCATCCACTACTACTATGTTTTTTCAACAACACATTTTAAAAAAGTTTGGGATGCCATGTGCACTGATTTTTGACAATGGAATTCATTTCACAGGAATCACTTTTCATAAGCTCATGTAATGCTTGGGGGTTGAAAATAAATTAACAACACCCTACCACCCCCAAGCCAATGGTCAAGTAGAGGTTACTAACAATGAGATTACAAAGATCTAAACAAGAACTATTAGTAAATATAGGAGAGACTAGAGCACAAAAGTCAATGATGCCCTCTAGGCCTATCGCTCAAAGTGGAAATTCTCTATAGGCTACTCTCCCTATGAGCTAGTGTATGGAAAGCTACCAATACTTCCTAATCAATTTAAGCTCCATACACTTTCAATAGCTTGTGACCTAGATCTTGACCTAAGTTTAGCATAAAGAGAATGATTAATTGACCTTAACGTTCTAGATGAAAATTGATTAGTGGCCCTATCCTTGAATAAAGTGCACAAGGCATTTAATAAGCAACAACATGACCTAAGAATAAGAAAAGTTAAATTTCAACCTAGAGTTAAGGCCCTCTATTGGAATCCCACACATGTTCCACAATGAAAAAAATTTTAAACATTCTAGAAACCTTATATAATTGACAAAATTTTTTCTTTTGGGGTCATGTTAATTTACAAACTTGAGAGCCCAAATAAAAAGCAATTGGTCAACACACAACTCAAACTTTTCCATGAGCCTAAGTAAGTCAGTGGAAGCAACACCTCATCGGATGGACAACCTCATTCAATCTTTTAGATCTCCTTCTTCTAATGTAGTCATGGGTTAACCATTTACGTGGCTTCTCAGTTTTTTTATTTTTTCTTTTACACTTTGTTCATGTTACATCCTTTTGTTTTATAATTTTTTTTCTATTTTACACCATTTTTTAAACCATCATTGGCATGTTTGATTTTTCTTGAATATTTTACACTTGTATAATTTTCTTTGTTTTGGGTGTGATTTTCTAAATTTCTACTAATAAAGTACTTTATGCCAGTAGGACATAGTGGTGTTGTAGCTGTTGTTAATGCTAGTTTGTACTTATTATTGTTTTTGATTGCTAATTTCTAGTTTCTATTTTTAAATTTTAGTATCAATAAGTAAGACATGGTTTCTTTTTCATAGAATAGGTAGTGAGTCCCCAACATCCACACATCCAAGTATGAGATCCCTTTTCATTAAGTAAAGCTTTAAAGAACTAGTGACCTTGGTAGTTTCCAGACTTGGAAAGGATTTAAAGGTTTGAATGTGGTGTGACTTCAAGGGGACACAATACTCTTTGTACCTTTCTACTTACTTCAGTGCATGAGTGCTTTCATGGATTTCTTATCTTTTTGTGTTGACCAATAACATGAAGTTGAATAAGTTTTTGCATTGTGTGATTCTCATCTAAAAAAACAAACAAAAAAAATGAAACGATGATGGAAATTTAAAGCACATCCTTTAAATAGAATAATGGGCTACAAGCATTGGTTATGGGACTAGAAAGACATGTTACCCATGCTTGAAGGTCCCCTCTAACTAAGTTCCTTTCTCACTTTCTACTTCTCTTTTCTGCTCTATGATTTGTGGAAGCACTCTTGTATCTTAAAGGAGTGGACCAGTCTTAGAGTGGTGATGCAAAGTCAAGGAACGTGGTTGATTTTTGTTTAAACTAAGGATGGATTTTATCAAGTCATTTAACCACAAAATTCATGAGGAACTTCATGTAACCTTAATCAAGAACTCAATTCCATTTTCTTTCTCATCCAGCTATGCTTTCCATGACTCACCTTTCTACTAGTGTCCATGTCCTTGTTTAATGTCTTGGTTTGACATGCTTGAATCCTTAGGTAGGTTCTTTGAGGTTTTGGTCCTTAACTTTCATAACCATTAATCACCTATGGGGCCCATGGACTCCTTAGGTTGAGGTTATGCAAGGGAAAAAAGGGCATATGCTTACTATAGGGAGGATCCACTTGCATCTCTCTTGGTTAAGTTAGTTAAGTACCTCTTCCTTAGACATTCCTGCAATTCAAACCTTTGTGTGCCCCATCCGATGCATCCAACTATGTGCTCCTTATAAAAATTTCTTCAATGAACATATTCTCCACCCAATTTTTCAATTTTTGAGCTCTCGAAGGTCCTCTTTGATGAATCCATCAAGTTCTTGCTTTTTCTAGAACTCCATGGACCTCACTTTCATTAGAGAACTCTAGGTATTTTCTAAGAAATTCAAGTTGAAAAATTTTGCTTATATCCTTCGTAAACAAGTACTCGTCAATGGACCACCTAAGTATACGTGACCTCATTGATGTAGCACAAAAATAGTATATATATACATAGCTACACTTCAAAATTTTCACATTTCATTTCAAACACTAGAGGAGCTTTTGTAGTTTTTAGAGCCCAAAACCTTCTAGAAGCCATATCTTCTTAACCATTTGTTCAAATCACTCCATTTTTGATCCTATAGCTACTGGAGGTAAGCTCTTAGTTGTGGGGGCCACAAACCTAGAGATTTTGAGGCTTTGATAGAGATTTTTTCTAAAACGTTTCTAACTCCCACAAAGGTTTAACAAAGAGACCAACATGAAAAAATTAAATTACAAAAGTTAAACCCCTTCCAATTAGCTCCAGTAACACTTTGAACTTAAAGATTAATAAAATAATAATAAAATAACCAATCTACCATGGTCCAACCTTAGCCTAAGCATAACTAATTGATGAGTCAAGGTATTAAAACATTATAAGTTACACATTATATATACTAATCCTTGGATGTATTGTGATCACAAATGGCACCAAAGGGGAAGCATACATAGGAAGGAGGATCGTCACAACCACAGGAAAAACAACCATGAATGGGAAGGGGCCAAGCACATGCCCAAGAAGAAAAAGCACTAGCCCATGCTATGGGACCTCTTAAGGAAGAGCCTAAAGTGAAATCTATTCATCTGATTCCAGAACACGTAGCAATGATAGAGTAATCCCATCAAGATGAGGCACTAGCTCCACAAGAAAACCTTGAGATGACCTTAATAGAAGCTTGCCTAGAGCAAATCAAATCAAAGGAGGTTTAGAAAATGATGCTTCAAGAGTTGAATTTTGGCTCTTTCTTGGAGCAAGCACCTCAAAAAGTACAAGATTAATTGAAGACCTCTCCCATGTGGCCCATCATCACTTCTAGTAGGAAGTGGTACATGGGAGAGATGTTCTTATTTTGGAATAATAGGAAAGTTGGTTCAATGGTCAAGATCAAGGACATTTTAGTATCCTACTCAGTGTAGGCCATTTCAAAGGCACTTGGGTTGCCAAAAACTAGGACAAATCTCATTGAGATTCTAATACAAGTAGATCCTAGCATCAAGAAAGAATGGATACATCAGTGTTATGGTGTTAACCATAAGGAGTATGGTGTGGTTACATCAATGGAGAGAATCTAGTACAAGATTATGGCCTTTCACCTCAATCCAATAGTGAGGCCAAGCAAGATCATTGCCTGCTTTGCCTGTGCGTGTGCTACTCTAAGTGGTAGATTCCTTATCAACCTTCCATAGCTAATCTATCTTGAGATAGAAAAGAGCTTCAAGGAGAATGAACATGGAAGAAAGACATTCTCATTTACATGCCTCATTAGAAAACTATGTTGGAGGAGAGGAATAACTCGCTATACAAATGATGATATCCAATGTGCTTCATCCGCTAATTGGATAGAGATGATGAAGGACAAGGTCCCTGCAAAATTCATACAAAAATAGGAGCATCAACCACCACGTCCACCACCCACTTAGAAAATAGTACTAGATGCTACTACAACTTCTCAATGGTTGGGTGAATTCTAAGAATGGCTCTTAAGTGAGCAAGAGCAATAAGCATGAACAAGTGATGGAAATCCATCTATGTACTAGTTAGTAGTGAGTCACCTGAATGAAGTGGCTTGAATAGTTAGCTAGATAGAGGGAGGTGGATCAATCTTTTTGATCCAAAGAATGTATTTTTCCACAAGATCGAATCTTAGCATTTGAGAGGTAATGCTATCCCTCTTGCAACAATAGTAATTCCTAGAAATCTCTACCTTTTTTAGTATGCTTAGAGGAGGGAAAAGGGGTAATAATTTTGGTGATGCAGCACCAAGGATAGGAGACATTAGTGGAGGTGATTGCTGATACAATTACCAAAAATTCAAATGCATTTGTGTCATCTATACTAGATGTCTCTACACTTAAATATGTGTAGACATTCGCAAGAATAATAAATAGTAAGTTGAGCATAGTACAACATGAATAATTGCTAGATCAACTAGTGGGAACTAGGCAACTGATTCTAGACATCTTTAACCTTTTGGACAACATAACTACAACCTAGTCAGAGGTATTGGAAGCAAGGGGCAAGAACACCATTTTGGAGAGGTAACTTAAAATAGCCAAAGAGCTAAATGAATGTTTGGCTACAAAGGTTGCTAAACTAAGAGCCTAGATTACTGATCCTACATTCCTCAACTCAACATTAACAAAGGATGAAGCTCTTGAATAGCTTCACACAAGATTGAAAGGGCTTGAGGATGTGATGGAAATGATGGTGTTCTATTGATCCTTGGCAAAGGCCACAATTTAGAAGGCCTTGGATTAGATCCACTTGGAGAATGTACAATTGGCCATAGAGAATCATTGCTTACAAAATGTTGATGTGCAAAAATAGCAAATGGTAGATTTCATCCATCAATAGTAGGAGCAGCTAGCTAGCGTGAACACTAAGCTGAGAAGATTGACAGTAGAAAATAGGAACCTCTCCATGAAGGAGGTCCATGCTCTTCGTTAAAAGACTACAATCAAAGTAGCCACTTGGAAATCAAAGGCTTTCAAATTTGAGAGAATAAAAAATCACTATAGAGACTAGGTTATTCTACAAAAAGAAGTTAATGAAAAACACATCCAATTGGCGAAGGAAAAAAGTAAATGAGATCCTCCAGTAACTCCAGCAAGGCAGAGAGATTTGGAAATCATCATTGATGGGATAGATGCCTACAAAAGTGAAGATCCACATGAAGGAGTTGCAGATTGAGGAGATGATGAATACATGGAGCTTATCAATCTCTAATATGAAAATCTGGCTATCTTGATTGTCAAATGACTATTGTTTGAATTTGAGAAATAAGTGGCAAGCTAGTACTTTTTGTATGAGGTAGAGTTCAAGCATCACAAGGACACCAAGCAAAAGCTTGCAATGGAAAACATAGAACTCAAGGTTCTCAAGGTGAAGTTCACTAATCAAAGATCAACTATCAAGAACTTGGCCAAGAGGATGAAAGACTGCTAGGAGTTGTAGAATACACTTAGAGCGTTTGATATCAAATGTAAGCAATTCACTACCTAGTTTGTTAATGTAAAGGAGTTGTTCCTAGTAATTCCTTGTTTGTGGGATAACCCCATTCTAACCCACATTGGTGACATCACGTGGACTATGAATGATCCCTAGAGTAAGGAGGAGAAGATGAAGGTAATGTTGAATTCCTTTCACCTTCCACCGGAAGTGGTAGCTGTAGTAGGACAACCACAGTCACCTTAACCACCATGTGCACTTGAAGCAGGATAAGGTCCTTTGAAACCTCAGGAACCTCCATTGTCTACAACCATCTAATCTTTTCAACCCTCTTCATGCTATCAGAGGACATGTTATCAAATTTTGTAATCAATTTTGATCTATACAACTAGGCACTTAGTTATATTTTGTTGTGTTATGTGTTAGTCAATAATATCATGCCTTTCCAATTTTGTAAAGAACTCGAGGATGAGTTTTTATTCAATCATGTGGTGTGATGAAGTGTCTTCGATTAGCCATGTCAATGGGATGCTATTGATGTGGCCCTATCGATGAGATCCCATTGACATAGGATTTCCCATGTTGATGTGTATCCATCATGTGTCTCCTTTGCAACATCACTACTACCCTTCTGAATACTAGAGGGCTTCCTCTCCACATTCTAGGAGGGATGCCAAATTTCATCCTTGTCCTCCTCCTATTCTTGCAACTATTCCTTCATCTTTAACCTAACTATTGCCTACTCCATCTATGCAGGGTGAACTTCCAGACCAATTGCAACAATGTAACACTATAAGGGCCATCAATCTACAACCAATTCATCAACCAAGGGGTTTGAAACCTCGTGCTCATAAAAAATCCTTCTTTCAACCCAAAAGCCCTCCTAAGCCTTGACAAACTGAGGTGGTTGGTCACCATACTCCTACTTCACCCTTTGCAAATCATTTGATCAGATCCCCTTCAAACCAAATGTTGCCCAAAATTCATACTATTATGCTCACTCATGCCATATCTGATTGGATCTGGGCTAACAACCTTCCCAAGAAATTAGCTGTTCTTGGGAGTCCTCTTATCTATCTATAGATTGGTAGGAATGAACCATGTAAGGCTCTTCTGGATTCAGGTTCTCATGTAAACTTGATCTCTCATGAGATGGATACTGCTTGGAACTGGTCGCCTCTCAAGAAGAGAAATATCATATTGGAATTGATAGACCAATCCATCACTATTCCATTGGAACCCATCGAAGACATTATGACCACTATTTGTGGATGGTCATATCTTGTCGGTTTCCTAGTAATCAAGGTTAAGAACTATAAGGGGGACTTGCCAATTATTATGGGAAGGGCATGGTTAAGCATTGTAGATGCAAGAATGGACATTAAAGAGCTTTTCCTAGAAATCACTAAAGAAAATGCATTTAAAAAGATCGAGAAGAGATGAGTTCCATGCATCGTGTACAACAATATAAAATGCAATTGTGTGCAAAAAATTTGGGCAGTGAAATGAGCATTTATTTCTGCATGTAAATAGTATGCACATGAAGTTGATATTCAAAAGGGTATGTATGCAGTAGCCATAAGACAAGAGGATGCCCAGTGGCTGTTCACTAATTCTAACAACAACATAATGTCCATGGAACCTATTAAGAGCTTAACGTGTGCATATCTCACAAGCATGAATGAACTAGAGCAAGTTCATCACCAACTCTTTGACGATGAAAATGTTGATACCAATTTGGAAGAGTTGGAGATCCCTGAGATTTTTGAACAAGAACCCTTAGAGTTGAAAACTCTACCTATAGACCTAGAATATGCATTCTTAAAAATGACAAGCTGGTCATACTCAATGCCAAACTTACTCCTAAGCAGAAAGAAAAACTTTTGAAAGTGATCAAAAAATGACCAACACCCTTTGCTTGGTCATATCTTGAACTTACTAGATTTGATCCATGGATATGTCAGCATCACATTTACATTGAGTCATCCATGAAGCTAAGGAGGCAACCACAATGGCAATTGAACACAAAATGAAAGCAAATTATCAAAGAGGAGATTGAGCAACTCCTTAAAGTAAGGTTCATCTACCCTATTATGGATAGTAAGTGCATTAGCCCACTCATGATAATGTCAAACATAGATGGCAAATGGTAGGTTTTTATTAACTTTGGGCTATTGAACATGGTAACATTCAAGGATCATTTTTTGTTGCCATTTGTTGATTAGGTGTTGGACATCATTTTTGGGCATTGCTATTATATTTTTCTGGATGTTTGTAGTGGTTATAACCAAATCTAGATTACACTAGAAGATTATGCCAAAACAACATCCATAAGTCCTTGGGGCACCTTTGCATATCACAAGATGCCTTTTGGTCTATAAAATCCTCTTATCACTTTCCAATGTTTGGTCTTAAGCATCTTTTAGTAGCAAATAGGTAGTAGAGTGGAAGTCTTCATAGATAGCTTTTCCACTTATGACACTAAATTTGTGCAAGCCTTGGACCACCTTGAGAAAGTATTGAAAAGATGTGTGGAAATAAATTTGCAACTCAATTGGCAAAAGAGTCATCTCAAGGTCAAAGAAGGTATTGTATTAGGGCACATAATTTCATAGGAAGGGATTGAGGTAGACCTCGAAAAGATAAAGGTCATCCAAGGAATCACTTGCTAACCCGAAATTGTCAAAGATGTTCAGTCATTCCTTGGACACTAGCTACTATCGGTGATTCATAGAGAATTTCGCTAAGATCACAAAACCATTGGTCAAACTAACAAAGAAAGATGCTCCCTTCATTTGGACCAAGAAATGTGAAAATGTATTCCATAGCCTCAAGAAGAGACTTGTAGAGACTTTAATTCTATAAGCACTTGACTGGTTTAGACCATTCAATATCATGATGAATGCATCTAATTATTCCTTGGGAGTTGTGCTTACACAGTTGGACAATAAGAAGCATTCATATTACATCCACTGTGCAAGTAGAAGCATTGTGGGTGCACAATTGAATTACACCACAATGAAAAAAGAATTGATGATGGTGGTGTATGCTTTAGAAAAGTTCAAGCACTATGTGCTTGGATATAAAATATTTATGCACACTGATCATAGTGCCATCCACTTCCTCATGTATAAGCTAATGGTGAGTCCTTGTGTCATATGATGGTTGGTGATCTTGCAGGAATTTGATCTTACAATGGTAGATCAAAAAGGGAATGAGAATGTGGTTGTTGACCACTTGTCTTAGTTGTGATGGGATAATAAAGAGGAGGAAAGTCCATTATTTGATCTATTTTTTGATGAACTTCTCTTTTCCACTACAATAAATGAACAAATGCCTATAAAATTAAAATGGTATGATGGCATCCTCACTTATCTTTTCACTTAAGAGATGCCATAAGATATATATCACAAGAAGAACTAACAATTTCTTCATTGAGTTAAGCACTTCATAGAAATCAATGGATACCTTTACAAGATGTGTGTTGGTGGCTTGGTTCGTTGGTATGTCCCTAATTTAGATCAATTTCAAGTTTTCCAAGATGCTTATGAAGGCCCTTAAGGTCATTGTGTTGGGAGATGCACAACCATAAAAATCCTAATGGCAAGGTACTATTGGCCCATAATCTTCAGGGATGCCCATAAATTTGTTGAATCTTGTAAGCATTATCAATGAGATGGTGGGATGACCTCATGAATGAAGGATCCTCAACCACTAGAACCCTTTGACATATGGGACATTAACTTCATGGGTTCCATCACACCCATGTCCAATGGGAAGGTGTATATAATCGTCACTATTGACTATTGTACAAAATGGGTAGAAGCAATAGTCGTCATTGATTGTATATCATCCACTACTACTTGATTTGTACAAAAAAATGCTATGAATAGGTTTGGAATGCCACATGCATTGATTTCAAATAATGGAACCCATTTTATAATGTGTTATGTTTTGAAAACTCATGCAATGCTTGAGGGTTGAACATAAATTAACAACACCCTGTCACCCCGAGGCCAATTGTCAAGTAAAGGTGACTAACAAGGAGATCACAAAGATTCTAACAAGAACTATAAGCAAATATAGGAGAGACTAGAGCACAAAACTCAACAATGCCCTTTGGCCCTATCACTCAATATGGAAACTCCCTATTAGCTACTCTCCCTATGAGTTGGTGTATGAAAAAATTCCAATGCTCCTAGTTCAATCTGAGCTCTGTACACTCTTAATAGCTTGTAAGTTGGACCTTGACCTAATTCTGGCACAAAAAAAAAAATATTAATCAACCTAAATGTGCTAGATGAAAATTGATTGGTGGCCCTATCTTTAAATGAAGTATATAAGGCATTTAGCAAACAACGACATGATCTTAGAATATGAAAAGTGAAATTTCAACTAGGAGATAAGATTTTCTATTGGAATCCCACACACATACCTCAAAAAACTAAATCCCAAACATTGTGGGAAGGATCTTATATAATTAATAAAACCTTTCCTTCTGGGGTCATGATCATATACAAACTTGAAAGCCCAAACAAGAAGCAATGGGTCAACATCTAATAGATTAAGCCTTTCCATGAGCCCAAGTAAGCCAATGCAACAAATACCTCAACAAATGGACAAGCATGCTCAATTTTCTAGATCTCCTCCTTCCAACTTAGTTGTGGTAAAGATGGCCATCTGTGCTAATCATACACATAGCTCCTTAGTTTTTCTATATTTTTTTTACACCTTTTTATTTTTACAAATTATTTATTTTACACTTTCCTAATTTTTAAAATGTTTCCTATTTCACACCATTGTTAGTACATTTAAAATTTTCTTGAATATTTTCCACTTATATATTTTCCTTTATTTTAGTGTGATTTTGTAATTTTTGTTAATAAACATGCTTTGTGCCAACAAGAAACAATGGTGTTGGAGCTACTACTAATGGTGGGTTGTGCTTAATGTTTTATTTGCTAATGTTTAATTTCTATTTTTGAATTTTTGTATCAATGGCTAAGACATGGTTTCTATTTCATGGAATAGGCAGTGAGTCCATGACATCCACCCATTCACAAACTCTATGGTTTTCTTTATTTTGAAAATTTGAGGTCCCTTTCATTGAATAAAATCTTAGTAAATTTGTGACCTTGGTAGTTTCTAGAATTGGGAAACTAGCAAGGTCTATGACTTCAAGGGGACTTAATACTCTTTGTGCTCTTCTACTTACTTGGGTGCTTTAGTGTTCTCATAGACTTCTTAACATTTCATGTTGACCAATAACAGGAAGTCAAATAAAGTCTTTGCATGGTGTGGTTCCTATAAAAAAGAAAAGGAAAAAAAAAACAAAAGAAAAACATAAAAAAAAACATGATGGGAATTCAAACCACACCCCTTAGACAAATAAACAAGCTACAAGTAATGGTTATGAGACTAGAAAAACATGTTACCCATGCCTAAATGTTTCCTCTAACTAAGGTCCTCTCTCACTTTCTACTTCTCTTTTTTTCTCTTTATGGAATAGTGGTTGTTTTGTGGGTGCACTCTTATGTCTTGAGATGATGGATCAGTCTTGGAGTGGTGATGCAAAGTCACTGAAAGTAGATGATTTTGGTCTAGACCAAGGATGGATCTTCTCACATCATTTTAAACAAAAATTCATAAGGGACTTCTTATGACCTCAATTTGGAATGCCATTCCACCTTCTTCATCATCTCTCCATGCTACCTATAACTCACCTCATTGCCAATGTCCATGTTCTTGATTCGGTGTCTTGGTATGACATATTTGAATTCCTGGGTAGAATCTTTCAGGTTTTGGTTCTTAACTTTCATTAACCATTAATCACCTATGGGGCCCACGGACTCCTTAGGTTAAGGTTATGCAAGGGTAAACAAGGCATGTGCCTGCTATGGGAAGGACACACTTACATATCTCTTGCTTGGGTTCGTTAAGCACATTATCCCTAGGCATTCTTACAATTAGAATCTTTTGTACATCCATCTTCTACATCCGACCATGTGTCTCTTTACCTATTTTGTTTAATAAATACATTCTCCATTAAACTTTTGAATTTTTGAGCTTTCAAAGACCCTCTTCAATGATTTCATCATATTCTTGGCTTTTCTAGGACTCCATGAACCCCAAATCCATTGAAAAATTCCTACCCATGCGTATACAAGGCCCTGTATATGTGACGTAGCATAAAAATAGTATAAATATGTGCAACCCTGCTTTGAAATTTTCACATTTTCTCATAAATGCCAAGGTAGTTTTTTAAATTTTTAGAGCCCAAAACCTTCCAGAGCCCATAACTTCCTAATTGTTTATCCAAATCACTTCATTCTTTAACCTTGCAGCTACTAGAGGTAAGCTCTTAGTTGTGGGTGCCACACATGTGCCATTTTTGATAGAAAATACTTCACCAGTTTTCTAACTCTCACAAAGGTTTAACTAAGAAATCAACATTTAAACACTAAATTACAAGAGTTAAACCTTTCCAACAAGCTTTGGTGACATTTACAATAAATAACTAATAAAATAATGATAAAATAATTAATCTACCATGGTCCAACCTTAGCTAAAGTGTAACCAATCAATAAGATAAGTTATTCAAAAGTTCAAAGTTACACATTATATGTACTAATCCACAAATTTGTTGTTACCATAGATGACATTGAAAGGAAAACACACGTAGGAAGGAGGATCATCTCAACTAAGGGAGAAATGGCTTAGAACTAGAAGGGGCCAAGGACAAGCCCAAGAAGAACCACTTTCAACCCACACCACAAGTCCTCTCAGGGAAGAGGTCAAGGTTAAATCTATTCATCAAATTCTAGAACTAGTAGCAGGAATAGAGCATTACCACTAGGATGAGGCACCAACTTAGCAAGAAAATCTTGAGGTGACCTTGATAAAAGCTTGCTTAAATAAAACCAGATTAAGGAAGGTCCAAAAAATAATGCTCTAGGAGTTAAACTTTGGTCCTTTCCTAATAATGATAAAATAATTAATCTACCATGGTCCAACCTTAGCTAAAGTGTAACCAATCAATAAGATAAGTTATTCAAAAGTTCAAAGTTACACATTATATGTACTAATCCACAAATTTGTTGTTACCATAGATGACATTGAAAGGAAAACACACGTAGGAAGGAGGATCATCTCAACTAAGGGAGAAATGGCTTAGAACTAGAAGGGGCCAAGGACAAGCCCAAGAAGAACCACTTTCAACCCACACCACAAGTCCTCTCAGGGAAGAGGTCAAGGTTAAATCTATTCATCAAATTCTAGAACTAGTAGCAGGAATAGAGCATTACCACTAGGATGAGGCACCAACTTAGCAAGAAAATCTTGAGGTGACCTTGATAAAAGCTTGCTTAAATAAAACCAGATTAAGGAAGGTCCAAAAAATAATGCTCTAGGAGTTAAACTTTGGTCCTTTCCTAGAGCAAGCACCTAAAGAAGTATAAGACCAACTGAAGACCTTTCCCATGTGGCCAATTATTACTTCCACAAAAGAGTGGTATATGGGAGAGATATTCTTATTCTAGAATAATAGGTAGGTTGTTTCAATGGTCAAAATCATGGACATTTGAATGTCCCACTTAGTGTTGGTCATTACTAAAGTGCTTGGGTTGCTAGAAACTAGGGTGAATCTCGTTGAGATTCTAATGCAAGCAGACCCTAGCATCAAAAAGGAATGGGTGTGATGGTGCTATGGTGTGGACCACAAGGAGTACAATGTGCTTACACTAGTAGAGAGAATTTACTACAAGATTTAAACCTTTTACCTAAACCCCATAGTGAGGCCTAGCGAAATCACTACCTTTTCTTCCAGTGTGTTAACTACTATGAGTGGTAGATTCCCTATTAACCTTCCACAAATGATCTATCTAAAGATGGAGAAGAAATTTAAAGAGAATGAATGTGGAAGAAAGGCACTCCCCTTTTCATGCCTCATTAGAAAAATTTGTCGAAGGGGAGGGATAGTCCATATACAAATGATGCTATCAAGTATGCTCCAACTCCTAATTAGGTAGAAATGATGAAAGATAAAACGCCTACAATAATCATTTAAGAAGAGGAGTAGTAGCTACCACCTCCACCTGCCACTCAAACAACTATGTTGGATGTCACTACAACATCTCAATAGTTGCATGAATATCAGGAATGTCTCTTGAGTGAATAAGGGCAACAAGTAGGCATGAGTGATGGAGACTCATCAATGTATCAATCAATAATGAGTCACCTACATGAGATGGCTTGAATAGTTATCATAATGGGAGGAGGTGGGTCCATTTTCTGAGCCCAATGAATGTAGTTATTTGCAAGGTCAAACCCTAGTGTTAGAGAGGTCATGGTATCTCTTGTAGGAATAGTAGCCACTCCTAGAACATGAGGTGGCAACAGTACTAGTGATGCAACACCAAGGGTAAGAGATAACAATAGAGGTGGTTGTTGAAAAAATCATCAAAATCCTCAATGCACTTATGGCATTTGTACTAGACATCATTGCACTTAAGGATGTGTAGATGTTTGTAGGGACCATAAGTGATAGAATAAGTGTAGCACAACATAAAGAATGGCTGGATCGACCAGTGGGAACCAAGTAACTACTTTCAGATGTTTTTGATCTTCTAGATAATATTAGTGTAACCTAGTTGAAGCTACTAGAGGTGAGGGGAAAAACATTATCTTGGAAGGGCAACTTGAAATAGCCAAGGAGTTGAACAAATTCTTGGCTTCTAAGGTTGTCAAATTAAGAGCTTAGATTACTGACCTTGCATTTCTCAACTCAGCATTGATGAAAGATAAAGCTCTTGAATAGCTTCACACTAGACTGAAAGGGATTAAGGATTCAATGGAGACAACAATGTTCTATTGATACTTGGCAGAGTTTACCTAGCATAAAATTTAGAAGGCCTTGGATCAGACTCGCAATGATAATGTGCAACTAACCATAGAGAACCATTGCCTACAAAATGTTGATGAGCAACTAATTATCCAGACTTTATCCATCAACAATAGGAGCAATTGGCCAAAGCAAACATAGAGCTAAGGAGATTGACAACTAAAAATAGAAAGCTCTCCATGGAGGAGGTTCATGCCATTTGTTAGGAAATTGCAATAGAAGTAGCCACTTGGAAATTAGAGGCTCTTAAATTTGAGGGAGTCAAGGATCATTACATAGATCAGGTTGGTCTATAGAAATAAGTTAATGAGAAGCACATCTAGTTGGTGAAGGTAAAAGTAAATGAAACCCTCTAGCAACTCTAGCAAGGAAGAGAAGTTTAACAACCTATTGTTGATGGAATAGATGCCTATAATAAGGTAGAAATCTGCATGAAAGAGTTGCAGATAGAGGAGATGACAAAATACATGGAGCTTACCAATCTTCAATATGCAAATCTAGCTATGTTGGTTGCTAGACAGCCACGGTCAGAACTAGAGAAGCAGGTGACCAGCTTGTAGTTGTTGTACAAGGTCGAGTTCAAGAATCACAAGGACACCAAGTAAAAGCTTGTGATTAAAAATGTTGAACTTGAAGTTCTCAAGGGTAAATACATTGATCAGAGATTTGCCATTGAGAACCTAGCTAGAAGAATGAATCACTACCAGGAGATTTAGAACGCAATAAAGGTGTTTGATGTTGAATGCAAACAATTCACTACCTAGTTTGTCAACATTAAGGAGTTGTTTCTAGTAATGCCCTATCTGTGGGATATCCCCATTCTATCCCACATTAGCAATGCCAAATAGATTATGAATGATCCTTGGAGCAAGGAGGAGAATATGAAGACATTATTGAATGCCTTTTGCTTTCCACTAAAGGTTGTAGTCATAGCAAGATAGCCACTGCCACCTTAGCCATTGCACATGCCTAAAGCTGAAGAATGTCCTTCAAAAACTTAGGAACCTTTATTGCTTGGGATTGTCTAATCTACTAAACCAACTTCATGCCATCAAAGGATGTGTTGTCTAGTTTGAGTAGTCATGTTATGATGTTCAATTTTGTTTCATGAACACCAAATGTTTTGTAATGTGTTGATTTGTACACTTGGGCACTCAGTTTTGTTATGTTAATTTATTATGTCAAGAGTTAGTCAATAGTACCATGACTTCCTAATTTTGTAAAGGAACCCAAGGATGAGTTTTCATTCAATTGTAGGGGTATTATGAGCATCAAAGTGTTGCATCAACGAGCCCTTGTTAACGTGGCCTTGTCGATGGACTCTTGATGTGACCCTCGTTGATGTGGCCCCATCTATGTGGTGTTACCCCATCAATGGGGCCACGTTGACATAGTGTTTGCTGCATCTACGGGGCCATGATGAGCAGTAGAGGTACCCTTACGTTCAACCATACAAATACGAGCATTCTCACACGCGATCCAGTCGAACTCCGTAGACGGACTAGTTGTGGCACCTAGATCGTTAACCTTAGGTCACAGTTCACTGTCTTCCCACCTTGACTAGTATTTATATTTGTCACGTATGGTTTAGTCCAGAGTGAGGTGTATGATGTGTTCCTAATTCTAATGCTACTCCTGAAGGTAGTGGGAAATAATATTAACTAAGATAAGCTAAGAGGAAAAGGGTAAGAAAGTCTAATCTAGCCTAAGTGCGACGAGCAACCGATTCCTTGATCAACCGTATACATCTTGGACCTCATGCATGACTACCATTGGGATTTACAAAGCATAGATCCTAGGTACGCCACTGGGATTACCAAGCGCAGATCCCAAATACGCCACTGGGTTACTGATGAGTGGCAACGTATCCCTACACTCAACCATACGAAACAAGTGTAGCATGCACGATCCGGTCGAACTCCACAGACTAAATGCCTAAACGCCCCATGGAACACTTGGGGTTAATCATTTTTTGTCTTCCCAAACTTACTTGTTGTTGTCATGGTGTATGGTTAAGTAAGTATGAGGTATATGATTTTTATAGTCTTTTTTGGTTTTTCTCCTATGCTAAAGGGTGAAGGGTTGAGAGAACTAACTAACTCTAACTAAGGACCTAAGTCTAAATTAACTAGCATCAGCATCCGTTCCCACTTACCGTACACACCTTGAACTATGCAACTGTGGCTACCAAATGCTAATCGTTACTAGGATCACCACGTAACACACGTGCTCGAAGTGGTCGTACTGAGGCACTTAACTAGCCTAAACATGACGAGCAACCGATTCCTTGACTAGCCGTACACACCCGTAGATGCTCGTAATCAAGTCGTACTCATCCTGCGTTCTAGGAATTGAGGGTGAGAGAGACTAATTACGATGAGTAGCCGATTCCTTGATTAGCTGTACACATTCGTCAATGCTCGTAATCAAGTCATACTCATGCTGTGCTATTATAGGTAATAAATAATAGGTAGGAAATAACATGTAATAAACCTATTCCATGCAGTGCAAGGTTTATCCACAAAGCTTGTCTTTATTATCGTACACAACTTGCATTCAGGTATAAAGCTGCTCGAATAAAGATCTGTTCACTTGGGACTCCTATTGCGGGCACACAGAAAATATTCTATCTTTGGAGTGATCAAATTGCCAGAGTTTCCCTATTTTAAGCCTAGGATGAAAAATGAGGGGAGTGCCACCTCTTATTTATAGATTTGGCAGCGGACCGCGATATCGCAGGGGACAACGAGATATCGCGTACGCGATATCACATGGGATGCGATATCGTGGCAGCCGTGATATCGCATACATGATATCGTGGCCCATGCAATATCGCATCTCATCATACCCCCATGACCGAATGAAAACTCGTTCTCAAGTTCCTTACAATAATATCAAGAAGGTATGGAATTATTGAGGGAAATGGAACTAATGGGATGACATGTGAACGGATCAATATTACAAGACTTGACAAAACTGGTGTTCATGACAACAAGGGTGAACACCTTATTACAATGATATTAGGCCTTTGTTGGTAGCTTGAGAGAAAGAGAGAGATAGAAAGAAGTGTTGCTGCTGCCAACGTCAAGATTGCGCTTTTCATTATCCTTCGGTAAGCGCGCTATCCATCTTGCTCCTTGCATAGCTGCTTCAGCGCTGCTCCATTGCAAGTGTTTGCTCGAGCTCCAGATCCAATTTGTTGTTGCATGTTTACCATCTGCACACACAACACAATCTTAGTTTGCAAAGGTAAATGAACCTCAATGTAGTTGATACCTTGCTGCGGTGTAAGTCCATTGGCTAGGTTGTGGTATGGATGATATGGATTTGGGAACATGGTACTGATGACTACCAAAGGTGTAGGGGTTAGGAAGAAAATCAAAAAATTTTGGGGCTAGGAGAAAATTGAAAAAAATTAAGCCCTGTACCCCCATGACTAATCGCGAACCTCTGGTAGCATTAGAATGGAGAAAGAAAAGGAGTAAGAAAGATAGAAAAAAAGAGACAACTATGGCATTGATGAAACGGATGTCCAGATGGAAATGAACAAAATAAAATTAATTGCAAAAATGTTACGAAAAAGAAGTTATCTGATGCACCAAATAGGAATGACAGTGGGTCCTCCCCAGAGTAGGCTCATGCCCTTAATGCCTTGGCAATCCCACATTCAAAGAGTCTATAGGCTCCGAGAATGTCATTTGGAATAAGAGTTAAAGTCTTAACCGCAAGAATTTACCAAAAAGAAAACAATGCATTAACCAAAATATATACATTAATGATACAACCGGCAATGAGGTGAATAGTGGAGAGAAGGATGGAGAGAAGAGAATGGAATGGAATCCCAAGGACAAGGTGGTGTACAGCCCCTTGTGTGGTTTATGATTAATGTGACTTGGCAAGTCTCATTTCAACTCCGGCCTCAAACCAACCACTTCTAGTGACTGCACATCAATACAGTTGGCCGAACCATCCTCTTGAATAACAAGAATGCATCTCCAAAGAGCCACCACCATTCCGACGAAACAA